>VDFB02353163.1:0-25243 GCA_007258455.2 Sequoia sempervirens
AGGAGTAGCTCAAGGTGTTCATATCACAACTTAGCATGAAAATACCATCACAACAACGCATATAAACACACAAATCATGATCGAAGTTAAGTACATGATATTCCAGTTGACCACACAAGGCGCATTCACCATCAGCGAACACACTAGTGGTCTGGATAGACGAAGTTTGCTCAAATTGAAGACCACATTCCACACTAACATCTACTTGCATAAAAATGAAATTACGCTACTTGAAGTAGAAGGGATGAAGAAACCTCGCTAGCTATCCATAACAAAGACGAATTTCACCATCAATGAAAAGATCTTTTATTATGAAAGTTTTACACAACAATTTCTTGCAAAAGTTTTCAAAGGAAAACTTTCCTCCTTCTTCAACTACACTATCAATCTATACTAAGCTACTTCTAAGTTGTCCCTCTACTCTATGTCTACTGTCTAACTCTAAGCTCTACTGAAGGTACAAATGGGACTCCCCTTTTATATAGCTGGCCAAGTCCAACAGACGGCTCAGATTACAATCGGCTGGATGGCCAGAATCGTGCCACCTCAGCCCTAAACAAGATTCACCCTAAAAACCGCCACAAAGAGGAGTGGGGTAATAAATGAGCCATTAATGTCCATCATCCTTCTAGAAGATTCCATCTTTGAAACGCGTTCACACTGTTCTTGATCTTCTTCTTGACGTTGTTCCTCAACTTTGCTCAAGCTTCCATTCTTTTCTCCATCTTGAGTTTTGAAAACATTTCTTCTTTGTCACTAAGTCTCAACACTTAGCCATTTTCTTGCAACTTTTCTTCCTTCGAGGTTGAAATGTCATCTTGGATTATTTTCTTCATCACTTAAGTCATCACCGCTTGGTCCCAACGTCTCTCCTGCAAAACAAGCAAGGAGAAGAGCATTAGAACACTTCATAATATAAATTCAACTTACTTACCAGGATTTTCACGCTCTAACTTCCAAGCGTTCATCGTCCTCGCTAGCCAACTTCATCCTCAAATCCTTCATGCCTTAGCCAAATTTCCAACCCATCTTGCATTCTACTTGGTGCACTTCACTCTGATCTTTTTATCCAACTCAGACTCGAGGAAAATCCTTTCATCAGGAATTTGATCAAAAATTATCTAGGCGATCATTTTCAACTTCATCCGCCAAGGCATCCTATCTTCACAAACATTTCCTTCCTTGCCTTAGAAAATTTCTCAAATTTTCCTTAAGAAATTCATCAACCTGGTGTCCATCAAAAATCTCCATCCTAAAAGCCTTGGCGAACTGCAGGAGACACTAAGTCCATTCCTCATTGACAATCTTCAATACCTAGAAGAAAATTTCCTCCAAAACGCGATGAACTCATGGGTATACAACGAACGGGTTCATTTAATTTTCTTGAATTTTGAACCTTGGAAAAATAATTCCAGATCAAATTTATTTCATTTCTTCACCCTTGAGCATATTTCTTTGCTCTGACTTGAAAATACTCATCAACCCTGTGAAGCTAGCATCATCGGACTCCTTCACTGGCAATCTTGTTTGTGTCTCAAGAAAATTCCATCACTTCATTAGACTTGGGCGTTTTTTTTTCCAAGGGAGAACATTTTGTGCCGTAGAAAATTTTGAATCACTTAGCATTTTGAATTTTATCTTTGCCTTAGAAAATTTTATATTTTATCTCCAAATCATCTTGCCAGTGGTGAAATTTTATTTTTTTTATTTATTTCAATTCACTTGGAAAATTTGTCTTGAGCATATTTTATTTGCCTTCATCCTCACTTCACCTGGCATGGCGCATTTAACATAGGCAGGAAGACTTATACTTTCAACGCCTAGCAATATTCATCAACTTTACCTTATAGGCTTAGCATTTCCAACGCCTAGCAACACTTACACCACCTTAGGCGCATTTTATATGTCATGGAGAACATTTTAAATTTCAACGCCTAGCACTTATCTCCCTCTTCACCTTAGGCGCACCTCACACTTAGAAGAGAATATCTTATTTCCACGCCTTAGTCATTTTATTTTTATTCATATCAGCTTGCACTTGGCGCATTTAGCACTTAGAAGAGGATACTTCACATCCACGCCTAGCATATTTTATCAACCTCACCTGTACTTAACCACTTTTCAATTCAAATCCACTCTTTACTTGGCGCATTCAAAGGCTAGAGAGGAAAGTCAACACTAGAATAATCTCATCTTGCACAACGTCCAGCAACCGTCACTTGTCTTCATCTCTATTTGGGCGCATTTTACCCCTTGAAGTGGATGGGCGCATTTTAGTATGTGAGGAGGATGAAGCCTTTGACCCTTTGACTTTCTTGTTAACTCCTTGTTGAGCTTGGGCGCATTTGCTACTTGATGAAGGATGAAGTTTGTTGACCCTTTGACTGGCTATCCTTGGGCGCATTTTGGCATATGTGGTGGATGACTCTTGAGCTTCTTGCTTTTTGTCTTCACATGCCCTCTTTTGGGCGCATTTTGCCTAGGCTGAAGGATGGGCGCATTTGGGGGGTGGTGGAGAATATTTCCATGCCTTAGAAATTTTTTCCATCAACTCTCTCAATGTGGGCGCATTTTGACGGGTGAGGAGGATGAAACATGTTGACTTCTTTGACTTGCTATCCTTCTTGGGCGCATTTTGCCATAGGAGGTGGACGAGTTTTATACTTAGAAATTTTTTATGCCACTACCTTGAGTTGGGCGCATTTAGCTATGGCTGCAGGATGAAACACTGACTTAGAAATTTTTAAACACCTCAAGGCCAAGATGGGCGCATTTTCAAGGTGGTGCAGGATGAAATCCAACACTTAGCCATTTTTTCTTCGTCTTCACCAGTTTATCCATGCCTGCTATTTATAGTAAGCCCTTCAATTCTTGCATCTCTGAAGCCCAGATTGTCTTGAGATTTTAGACACTGCATCTTCACAACTTCATCAACCTGTCGACACTGCTATTTCGGGTCGGCTTACTATTTTTAGCCCATTTCTGAAGGTGGTTTGCTATTTATAGTAACTGCTTGCTTCTGATACCTCCATAGCTCCGTTTGATTTGAAATTTGAATGACGTGCTCCTCACCACGTGACCTACCCACTGACATCGGCGCATGCAACTGATTTGCTATTTTTAGCCTGTTTCTGAAATGACTTACTATAAATAGTAAGTGCTCCGTTTGTCTTCAAATTTTACCAGCAAATAGCCTGAAGGATGCTGATCACGGTGGTTTACACCGGTTTTCGAAAATTCTGACCTTTTACCCCTCTTTTCAAGTCCCGAAGCTGGAAACCCTAATTTGCTCTGCAGGCGTATCAAATGATCTCCGTTTGTTCTCGTTTCTGCTGCATTGCGATTAGCTCGTGATTCTGAAGTGCTGGGAGGCAGCTGCCGGGATGCACACTGCTAAAAATAGTAAGTTCCCAAATGGTGACCATCTCGGTTTGCATGTCATACAGCCAGCTGCTTGAAGCTCTCAAAAAACCCATAAGGAATATGCGGAGACATGCAAAGAAAATACGACATACAAACCTAAAATAGCCTCACGGTGAACTCACGAAAGTTATTAGATCTCACTTTGCATGTTATACTATCGTGAAGGTCTCGAAAAACCCGAAGGAATATCCGGACATGCGAAAAACTCTGCATCTAGCTTTTTGAAATCTGCTCACGTTGAATTGCTAAAATAGTAATAAGTTATTAGGACAGCTCAAATTTTACACTGCGAGCAGCCTGATGTAATTTAGATAGGTGTGGTAGAATTTCAAAAATCTTGTGAATGGCCAGAATTTCACACTTACTAAAAATAATAAGTTGCCAGATTTCACAGAAATTGAGTTGGGAACCTGCGGGAAGTATACTGACAGCAATGCCAAGGTTAGATTTCAACTTGATTACTTCATTTGATTTTAAATCGGCTAGAGAGTTCAAAACCCTAATTCTCAGACTTGGCCAAAACTTCAATTCAAGCTTAATGACGGGCACAATCCCGGAAAGACAAACAGTAGAAAAGAGAGACAACGACAAAACAAACTAAAATCAAGCCAAAAGTTCAGAACGAAGCAAAAATTAGGGGGTCCCCATTTGCAATGGGGCGATGTGTGAAAAAGGTCACAACACTTAGCAAGACACAAACAAATGGAAAGATGCAAATATGGGTCCCAACAACTAGCCCTGATTAGGTATGTTAATGATAAACAGCTTCGAGATTTGATATTCCAACGTAATAAATTAAATGATAGCCTTAAGGCTATTTAATTTATATATATATGGCAACGATTTGTTAAAGAAATAAAGACTCATCCAAGGCCGACCTCCTTCATGATTGGCGCGATTATCTCAAGGACGACTCATCATTTATTGGACACATTTATTTGTAAGAAATATATATTCATTACTTGGCCGACTTGCCTTATAGAAGGAGGTGCCTCTTCAAATTGTATATATAGGAGTTCTCTCATCATTTGCTATTATCAAGTTCGATTTATTTCAGTCAAGTGCGAATTTCCTTAAGAGCAGATTGCGAATCTATTCAAGGGCAGAATTAGTTATCAAAGAAGTGCAGATTATTATCAGCCATTGCATCTATGTTAGGTGCTGAAGATTGGCCTTGTAATTGGCCTCATTGTAAAGAGATTTGTTGTCGCCATTTATATATATAAGAGTGATCTTTGTTGCTGGGTTTTTCTCCCTCAAGAGGAGGGTTTTCCCAGGGTATCTGCTGTGTTATTGTTTGATTTTGAACTAATTTTCTGTGCATATAATCTGTTCATTAAAATTTACAAGGTACACATCTGGAAAATTTCTCTCAAAAAGAAGAAAAGGAGAAAACCCATAGGAAAAAACTCCTCCCAAAAAGAGAGAAATGAAAAAGACTTAGAGGCTCCTTTAAAGATGTCCCTGACGATTAGGAACAAGAAGATGAACATGAACTTCATGGAGCATGAACAAGCTACTAACAACTACTAGAATCTTAAAACCTCCACTAAAATTACGATGGAGGTTAGGATCAAAGAAGAGCATATCTGCATGAGTGATCTCAATGATCCTAATTGAACAATGCTTATATGGCTACAACGCAACAGTCTGATAGTAAAAAATATAGATGGCACACACTATGTACAAGTGACATCAAGGACACTACTCAAACAAAGCACATATAGTAGTCTAAGATACAATTTGGCCATTGAAAATGAAGTGCCAATAGTCTTAAAATCATTGATCAACTGAAAAATATAGAAGGTAGCCTCCATAAACAAGTATGTATAAGTGTCTATATGATATGTTTGCCATCATGCCAAAATGTATGGGTAATCAGCATTTGCAACTGCCTAGTTCATAGGAACAAAAATTAGATACATAGCTCACTAAAATGAATCAAGGAAGCATTAACATAAATAGTATGATACACCTCTCAATGCTAACAAGGGAGAGGTATGATAGGCTTGTTGAAATCTATGTCACAATGTAGTGTAAAAAGGTAAAGAAGCAACATTAGAAGGACAAATGTACTTGCAACTGAAACAAGGTGTGCTCATACAAGTCACACTCACATGAAGGTAGATGAGGTTGTGAATACAAGATACACACAACTTACCTCACATGACATTGTTCGTATGAAGGTAGATGCAATTGTGATGGCAATTCCAAAGCATACACGCCAAACTCCCCGTGGCACTGTAAAAGTAGTGTGAGTACAATAATGACTCAACAAGATGTCCAAACTCCCCATGGGAATTACTACCTTCCTCGTCTTCTTGCTGTCCAAATAGAGTTGACTGTTCCTCACAACTCTACTTGTCCTTTCCTCTCTAGATGTGTTCTCTTTGGCGTACCAATTTACCCTTCCAAGTGGCTGTGAGTCCACTTGGTCTACAAAGAATGAGGGGAGAATGACTTCCCCATCATCGTCAAATAGTCCTTCCACATCTGTTGACATGAAGTCAGCAATCTGTGGAAGTTTGAAATGGCTGTAGTTCCTTCTTCGTACATCATACTCATCGTCACAATTGACCTAGTAGTCTTCCATGGAAGGCTCATGTGATGAGCGTTGTTCAAGGTGTGCAGCATATAGGCCCCTTGGATCATAAGACCTTCTCTCAATGAGGTATTTGAGATTAAGTGGCACATGAGCTTGGCATCTACTGTTGTTTTACATCAGTAGAGACCCATCTGAATAGGAAAGCTCATAGTTGGCTTCTTCTTTAGGCGTAGGTGAGAATGAACTTCGGCCAATTGTCGCAAGAACTCCATGAAAACTACCCTATCTAAAGGGTAGCAGGGTAGCATAGCAGGGTGACCAACGTATCCATATACGCGTATATAGGTGAAGGTGGGGAATTGGATGAACCAATCCACCCAATCCACCATTGCCTCCTTGGTTGCTGGTGATATACGTACATGCATCTCGTGGTCAAGGTCCCTTACGACGTGCATTGTGTAAAGGTCATTAGTCCGCTTGAAGTGCCTTTCTGCAAGTGTAAACTCAAGACGTGGAAAATGTTCATGGATCTTCTGCATGCCTAAGGTTCCCACAGTATTTAGTGCTCTGAACTGGCCTTGGAAGGCTATCAGGTATACTAAGTATGAGCACAAATGGAATTTGTGAGCCTTTAAGAACCCTGTTATTTGCTGGTGGAGTGAATAACTGATGAGAGCGGGCCAGTCATAGTGCTCTCTGTTGCTAACAATTTTAGCTATGATGTAGTACATCCATGGCTGAAATTGGTTCCCTTCGTCCTGACCAGTGATCCGGTTGAGTAGCATGATCATCACAACGTACTCATTACGGAATTCTCCACGCCCCACGTTCTTGGGCAAGTTGGCCTTCTGCACTTTTAACCATTTTTCTGCCATTCTTTGCTGACACTTATCCTTTGAAGATTTGAATGCCCTCTCGCATTCTTTCACAAATATGACCACGTTTTC
Source organism: Sequoia sempervirens (assembly GCA_007258455.2). Classification (NCBI taxonomy): domain Eukaryota; kingdom Viridiplantae; phylum Streptophyta; class Pinopsida; order Cupressales; family Cupressaceae; genus Sequoia; species Sequoia sempervirens. The sequence continues at coordinate 6,916 of VDFB02353163.1, forward strand.
AGAACATGGTGGAATAGAAAAGCATTTCTCCACATCTTTTGGCTTAAGGCTACAAACCACCCTTCCATCCACTGATCAGATTTCTCATGTGGTAGGATTGTAATGCTTAATGCAAGCAACTACAAGCTCCACGCTCTGTAATGTGATGGCGATAGATGCCGCCTCCAGTAATCAGGATTGCTCTATGTTTTGTAGAGTGATATGGTCTATTCCTTCCAAATTTTCTAAGTCAACCTCTGGGTTCACTTGATGTAAGTCGGTGTCTGTCGTTTTTAGGAAGTCATGGTACAAGATTGTTTTGGTCTTGTATTATACCTGGGAGTATTGCATCCTGAAAAACTTGAAGATCAATTGTGCACATGACCCTGTTCTGACAGCTTTTGAAAATCCTTAAAAATAGCGCCGCCTATCGAGAAGTATTTTTTGGAAAAAATCTGACACATGGGTTTTGTTCGTGCTTCAAAACTAAACAAACCCAGTTTGTTGGATTTTTGAATTTGTGACTTTTCCGGAAAAATCCCTAAAAATAGAGGCGGCAACTTTATTGATTTTGAAAATTTTCAAGAGATGGGTTTTGCTAAAAAACTGTGTTGATCACACCCAGTTGGCTAGATCTGTGATATTCTGCTGCTTTCTATGACATCCAAGAAATTTAAGATCGAAGAGAGAAAGAAGATAAGAGGAAGATTGGAAGTTATTGTTTCCCTTTTGGAAAAAATATACTTCAGGATGCAACCTCTGAGAAGAAATCCCTTTGTGCCACTGATCTTCAAAAATAACGAAGACCGGTCCAAAACCTCCTTCAAATCTTGAAAATACACCTTGGAGAGCAAATGGCTGTTTTATCCCTCAACCTGCAAAAGAAATAATGAAATGGGACACCTAGAGTTGGTTTATAATGATTCAAGTTTGAATCCTTCAAGTCTGGGCACCAACTCATGATTTTGGAGTGATTTGGCTTGATCTGGAGTTCTAAAAACTGATTTCCACTGATTGTGGGATGTTTGAACCAAGTTTGCCTCCAAAATCTCTAACTTAAGTCAACAAATCTTGCTTTGACTATTTTAGGCGTCCTTTTTTATTTTGAACACTTCTTTCATTATTTTTCCATGGTTAAGAGCCTCTGTTCGATCCTTGCTCCCGGTCATTCAGTTGATCTTGAGCAGCTGCTGACGGATCCGTTGTTGAGATGGAACCATCCTGAAGAGATGTGCCTGGGAGCTATTAAGCCTGATAACTAAATCTAAGGCTCCAAAAGACTGGTCGCCTTTCTTCAGCAGGGGCGCTTTTACACCTGACTTAGTCAATTTTTCATGATTGTTCTTCAATTTCTCCATTTAGACCATCCGTTCTTGAATCTGATATTGTCGTTGACTGACCAGTCTAATGATATCACTTGACGATGCATCGAATAATCAGCTTAGTCTTGGAAAGGATGATTGGTTTCACAACTCCTGAAAATCAGTTTCAAGCCTTCAAAAGCATGGGCGCCTTTCTTCAGTAGGGGCGCTTTTGACTTTTTGACCAGTTATTTTCATATTGTAAACTACCTCAATTTGATCTTTTTCGTCAGATGATTGATTTGTTGGATGTCTTCGCTGACAGTTTCGTTGTTGAGATCGATCAAAACAGAGGAGGTTGTCCTGGAGGCCACCAAGTTTGAAGACTGCATCTGATTGCCCAAAAGACTGGGCGCCTTTCTTCAACAGGGGCACTTTTTCTTGACACTTAAACACATTTTTCCATGTTCTTCATTCGGTCTTCTCCTTTGGCGTTTTTTGTTTGATCACTACCTCTGACTGCTTGACAGGTCTTGTGAACGTGCAGCTGGAAGAGAGCTGAGCAAATGCCTTGTATAAAGCAGTTGTTGATAACTTCATCAAGTGTCTCAAAAAGAAGGGAGCTCACTGATTTATCTTCCATTTTGCATGTTTTGACGATCGACTATTGTTGTTGTTTGATTTGTCTCGCAGTCTGGCTGACAGGTTCGTTGCAAAGCTGGGTTGAAGCCAGGGATATATCACGAAGACAACTTTTCTCAGGAATTGACATCTGGGACACCTTGTTCAAGGGTGCCTTTTCTCAATAGGGGCGCCTTTTTCATGTTGAATTGCCATTTCGGATGTTTCTTACTTCCAGCGACTTCATACTACGTTGATGTTTGTCGGTGATCTTTGAATCAAATGGTTTCGCAGAACGATGTGTTGGAAAGCCAACAGGAACACGAAGAAGATGACTGCTTCAGATGAATTTGATGACTGCATTTGGCCTTTGAGATCCAAGGGCACCTTTCTTCAGCAGGGGCACTTTTTTGACCTTTTGCCTGAATATCCTCCTAGGTAGCAAGGTGTGGCTTTTCCAAAGTTAGCTAAATTTTGGCATTTTCAGTTTTGAAAATCTCCTCCATCAAACAGCATCTTTTTTATCATTTTCCGCCATGGTTTCTCCATTGAAGCTTTTGAAGCTTAGCTTTCAGCACCTGGTAGTGGCCTATCTGCCATTAATGGTTGCGGAGCTCCTAACTTTCTCCTTGAAAAATGAAAATAGACCCACCAGAGTAAAACATGTTTTTTGATGATTTTGACTTGACCAGTGTGATCGTGAAGTCGATTAATCCTATCAAAATCATTTTCAGTCATTTCCGAGAAGGTCCTATTTTCAAGGGTCTCCCTAAAAATAGGGGTTTGAAACCCTAATTTTCAATTTTTTCATAAATTTACACATATGTTCCTTGACAGAAACCCACAAAAACCCTATGTTTGGTTTGACCTAAAACAGACTTTTGACAGCATTTTTACATGATTTAGCTCAATTTAAGCAAAATGCCAAAATTTATTTTGGGTACAATAGACATATTGCCTATAGTACTACATTTGTTGTGCTAAGAAACTAGTATATTATATCCATATTTGAATTGTGTTACAAAACTACAGAAATGTGCCCGTATGCCTGAATCTATGATATGAAACTACGCAAGAAATGTGAAAAAGTAGTCGGCATCCTCTAAATTGTTAGTGCATTGTCACAGTGATGTTGTGGTTAAAAAGAATCTTATAATAGTTGCTATGAAGCTAGAGAACTGCTCATGGTCAATTTCTAAGTTATACAAATGATCAACAATTGGCTCAGCACTTGGCTTGACAAGTCTTGCTATTGTATCATGTCCAGAACCAAAAAATCAAAACATAAAAAGAAATATGTAGCCAAGATGAAACTGCCCTTGCTGTTTTGGCAGGAACTTGGCTGCCCTGCAGCTCTTGTTTAGTATAATTTTTTATGAAACTTCTAAGTTCTAACAGAGTCATTAATGAATATTCACAAATAGGCATTGGCTATTGCCATAATTCTTTAAGGTCTAAGATTGTCGACTTTGCATAATCCATTTATGAACTATCAATAGCAATGAAAACCACTCCACCCAAGCTAACTATTGAAAACCTCTAAATATGTCTTAAGGATATAATTGTTGTTTTATATTTGGATATATAACAATTATATTGGATTGTATATTGAATTGTTAGGTTTATATTTAAGAGTGGGAATTGTGACAAATGCAAACTGTTAAGGCATTGGATTATTGTTTCCTAGAAAAAGCTGGACTAGCTGGACTCTAAACCAGATTATCTGAGTTTGTCTCCCATACATTTTTCTCTATGCAGAAAAGACATAGTGAAGGCTTGATTTCTGAGGCACAACAATTAAATATACAGTTCGGTGCTCATTTTCCTTGAAAACCTACTTCCATATTAATTCTTTTTGTAAAATTATGAACTTTCAGTAGTCATTTTTTGGTTTTGTCCAAAATTTTATAAATTGAAGAGATCATTTGTCATTTAGAAGCACTGCAACACTTTCCACCCTGATTACAGTTGGATCCAATTAAACTTATGTGAAATTTTTTTTACTTTTGTTTATGTACCCATGATTATGTAATGGTCTACCCCAAATTGCATGTAAATTTTTTTGCTATTTCACTGACTAACTGGGCCAGGCATTTCATCAAACAATTTGCCTGGAAGCTGTTTTTGAGTGTACATACAGACATACAGATTGTCTCTTCCAGGGAAGGAATTAAGATCCATACAATTCACAAGATACGTATTTTTCACAATGAAACTTGCCTAGTAAGATACATTTTAAAATATTCCTTGACATTTGAATAGACTATATGTATTTTATATACTTCCATCTGATACAAAAATACACCCAGAGTTGCTCAATTAATATTCACAATGACAGCAGAGATTGATATTAACAAGTTCTGACCTGGCACTCCATGACAAAGATGTGATCCTTCTTCAGCATACTACCAAACAGTTTTTAAAAACTGTAGTACCTGAGGTATACTCAGCTTCAAGTCTAGTCTTCTAATTGGCAGAACATCGCATAAAGAAACCATGCGGCTTCAGAACTTTATGGCCTTGGAGTTAATATATTTCCCAGTTGCAAGTATATAGGAACAGCTCCCGACTGCTCAAGTATTTCCAACTTCCACCAAAGCTTATTATTGCCTCCCAAGATAATGCAATATTCCCGATAGAAATAAGAGTTTAAAATCATATGAATCGATTTCCAAGAAGCACACCTTTTTTTCCCAAGCGGCAGCATTGCTTATATTAAATATCCATCAACTGACTCACCTCCTTCTTGTCTTATGCGATGATCCTCTAAAACATTTGACAACAGCCTACATATGTGTCGCTCCCTTATAGAGTTCGACTCCCTTCAGGAATTCGACGGCACAAGCAAGAAACGGTTCCACCTTTACCCGTGGTTCCCCCTGTTGCGGAAGAAACTAACAAAGCCCTTTGAACTTTGAAGCACCCGACAAGAATATCAAACTCCCCACAATATTAAATTAAATCAGCTGGAACAATATATCTATTGTTGTTACCGTTTCATGCCCAGCATCGTGCCCTCTCATGCGATGTGAGAGAGATTCAACTATAATCTTCCAGTAATCACAATATACAGGTTATGTCAAATGAAGGTCGACAGTTCCTTTACAGCGACTCATATGCTTTATATTTTTCCCGACTTTTCATGGAAACCCGTCCTCTGCATCATATTCACAATATTTAATACAGGTGACGGCTATTCAAAACACAATATTCCCAAATAATTATGGCCTTCACATCTCTTGCCGCAGTTTGTAAATATTCTTCAGTCTTTAATAAGTCTCCCAAAGCATAATACTCAGAGTAATGGCAAATATAAAATCTTTTCTTTAAGTTACGAAACACCACGACTCCTTATAGTTATGCGATAGCTTCAGCTCATATCAATGCTAACCTTCTTGAAATTCAACGGCTCCAAAATGTCGATTCATTTCACTCAAACATCACTGAACTTTAATACTCCAATGCTCAATCCCAAAAGTGATCTTTCTCCCGTAGCCTTGGAAATATTCCCCATTAATTTTTTCCCAAAATTAACATTCAAATCAGCAACCAAACACTGATTAGCGTTAGCTCCAAAATGTAAACCAGCAAAGAAGATTACTCTAACCAAGAATGTTCACCAAGATCCCAATGTAGGCGAGGTGATAGCATATGGTCAGAGGATCATTAGGCATAAACAGAGCTGAAAGTACAATTCATCTGCTGGTGCAGGCATCCACAAGCGGTGGGAATACTCCACTTATTCAGTGGGTGAGTTTACAACAATTATTAGGCGGCAAGTCAGCCTTTAAATCCACTCTTCCACTTATTAACGTGGGGGGAATACTGTCCACACAACCACTTATAACGTGGGGGGGAAATTACAAACAAGATATATGTTTATTCTAAAACTCAACCACTCAATTGTGGGAGTGTAAAACAGATATAAAATTGCAGCAAGTAAAGGAAGAGCTGTTAGTACTACTAACTAGCTTTACAAAGAATAAGAACAGCTGCAAATAGAATAGATAAGCTTTTAGAATGTTCTTTATCCACACTGGCGGTAAACCATCCAGGGGTACTTAATGTGAGAAATAGAAAATAATTGCAGCAATAAAGGACTGGAACAGTACTACTGTTTACAGTCTTACAATATAGAAAGAGAGCTGCAAATTACATCAATATTACAATGTTTTCAAAGCACCAAGATTCTGAATGATTCCATGATTATTAGTAGCAATTATTGATGAAGAAAGGACTGAAAATTCAAACTGAAACAAGTCTGATATAAATCTGCAATTCTGGAAATGAATAACCAGCAACTATAAGAATTAATTAAATGCTCATAACTTCACCAAAATACCTCCGAATGGCGTGAAACGAAGTGCAATGAACCTCTGGAGGATAGGCACCCATGACAAGATGAAGAAACAGCCTCAAAAGTCATCCATTAATTTATGGCACAATTCTCAATTCTCTACAGATGGTACGACTCTTGAAAAGGGCGATTTAGCAATAAAAAATCAAAGACTTGGAAATAAATTCCAATCTCTTGTGGAAGGGGTCGCCTTGGGTCTAGAACCACTTTGCAAACATACCCAGAATGATATTTAATTTGCTCAAAAAGCTGTCAACAAAAAACACTTTCAGCCATGATAAACCAGCAACATAAAAATTGGAAATATCTCACCAAAACTCCACAATAATGCTCAATATGTACTTCTGGATGAAGCACACTCTCAGTCCACCACCTAGGGAACCATAGTTTCAGGCCCGAAGAGTGGAGTAGATTTGCTAAGCTAACCCTTAGCCGGATTCTGGATTTCAAACCAGCAGCATAACGTTATATTTTTCCCCAAAGATGATCAGCTCTACAAACAGCAGCAATATATAAGCTTCAATTGGCAAATGAAGCAACAAGAGACTCTTCAAATTCCAAGCAGTTGAATCACTTCAACTTCCAAAAGGGATGCCACTTTAAGCATTTCACTTTTTGAAATAATAAAATATTAATCAACCTCTTTTAGGCATCCAACTTCACTTTGCAACAATAAAGCATTTAATAATTCATTAAATGCACCATTGACCCCTTAATGACCCCTTTTTAAAAACAACATGAAGTGATCATTCCTAGGCGTGGGGGTACAACTGAGAAACATAAAAATGACTAAGTATAAAACTTAATCCATGGAGATAACCAAAGCCAAACTGAAACTGAAGGATAGCAAAATGACTTGAGTTGAATTGCTGATGATGCTACTGCTAAAATTAGACTTACTAAAAATAGCCAACTGCTATAAATAGTAAGTTCACATCAAAACAACAGAAAGCCAAACTGAACATTGAACTGCAAAGGATTGAACTGCTGCTAGACAGATACTGCCAAAAGAGACTTGCTAAAAATAGTGAACTGCTATAAATAGTAAGTTTGCACAACCTTAGAATGCCAACTGAGCAGTATCTGAAAGAGGAAACCCTAATTTTCTGCCTCAGCTTAGCCTACGGATTTCCGGAAATAGGCTAAATCCAAATGAAGAGCGTATGGCCAAAATGGGGACATTACACCTTGTATCTTTGTCTTGATTCAATTTGCAATTTTCATTTATAAGATGGCATACCAAAGGCAAAGAATCATTTAATAAAATGTCCTCCAAAAAACAATTCGACTCAGCAGTTGACTGTTACCTTATACACTGGATATCCCTTTCTATCGATTCTCAAGCAAATGAATACTCTGGTGAACACCAGAGAATACCAATAGCACTAAACTCCAGATTTTAAACATCCAATAATATCTAATGCATTCTCTTGCCACATCAACCCTGCCTGGCTGCTATTAATTGTTACGCTTTTCACCTAGATTGTTACGGATTGGAAACTACAGCATAGTCAAAGGTGCGCTCCTTATTGGAATTCGGGTCCATTCAATCTCTGAGTTTAGTATAGAAACAAGACATCCAAGATTTTCTTATTAGCTAATGATTAAAAACAAGCGTGAAACCTGAATGGTTCCACCTGCTATAGATTTGGGTTTTCATCCAAATCAATGAACTTGTAGGTTTTCCGTCCTCAAGTCTTGAGAAACCAAGTTTCTTCCAAAACCAGTAAATAAACAAGCCTTCCTGAGCTCACCAAAACTTTTGTTCTTTTCCCTCACGTAACTGCTCCAGTCTTCTTGAATTCTCCTTTACTCCCATTTTCACTTTTAATTTTATCTTTTGAGAACTCATCGAAAAGTAACTTAATCAATCTAATTTAACTTGTCTAATATTTAAGTTACTTTCAAACCATTAATTTAAGTTGTCCTTTTTAATTTGACATCTTTTCGACAACTTAAATTAATTAATAATTATTCAATTTCATGCTGACATAAAAAATTGGGACACTACAGATTACACCTGATGATAAATGATTTTTTAAAATTTTTACAATTATCACTGAAGATGATTACGACTATTGTGACATTAGGCACATCCTTTCTTATAAGAAAATATGGTTCTGAATCACATCTTTTGATTTCATACAGCCATACAATGTTTCATGTCTATTACTTCTAAAAATCAGAAAATGTGAAATATATGCATGTGTACTCAAAACCATTTCTTATGCACAACCTCATCCGACCATGTTTTTCATCTTATTTCTCATTTCTGCTAGCCAAGGTTCCTGGGTTTTTGATAGCTCAAAATTTTACAACATTGTAGCTGATAGATGTTTTTTTAGAAGTTTGTTTCTAATAATGAAAATATCTATGCAATATTTTGTAGGTGGTGCATCCTGCATATTTGTGCCACAAATTACCAGACAATGTGTCTCTAGAAGAGGGTGCTATGTGTGAGCCTCTTAGTGTGGGTGTGCATGCTTGTCGCCGTGCTAGCATTCAAGCTGGTACACGTGTGTTGATATTGGGAGCTGGTCCAATTGGTTTGATAACTATGCTTGTTGCCCGTGCCTTTGGTGCTGTTAGAATTGTAATGACAGATATTGATGAGAAACGCTTATCTACAGCAAGAGAATTGGGAGCTGATTCTACTGTCCTTGTGCGCTCAGATGAAAAGGTAAGCATTGCTGATGTTTGGTACATTTTATGATTCATTTCCCTTCAAAACAATATTATCTAAATTTTATGTGTTCTAGTGTACTTAACCATGAGAGGTTCTTTGAATATGTGCACGACTAATATAAATCAAGTGCACAACTTGTATTGGTATAAAAAGAATGCACAACTTGTTTTCATATAAAACAAGTGCACAGTTTATGTGCTTCCTATCTCTACTAGCACACATTTCCATAAACAAGGCTTTATCTAGTATTTGGAGTTTTAGTCATTTATACATATTTTTCATGCTCTATTTACAAGAGAAATGGCATGTTTTTCTTTGCTAAATGTTATTTGCACAAATGTTTTCTCTTTGCTTGGTTAAACTTGGTCCATTGCCCCCTCCATTTATATCCATTATGTTCATTTGTGTTGTACCCAAACCAAATTTTTTTTTGCTTCATCAAGGCATTTTGCATAAAATAGTCTAAACCTTGCTAAAATGATGTAAAATACAGTTTTTGGGCAATATCAAGCATGGAGCTTTGTTAATGTTTTGTCAGTCAAAGGTAGTTTCATTGATCAGAACCTTAATCAGAGACTCAAAACAAGGCATTTCACGGTGGAGAAGCATTTCACGACAACAATTATACTTTTGAATGGTCATTTCGGTGGCCAAAATAATGATTTCAATGGTCAATTCTTGAAGATTTCTCAAGGAAAAGCAGAATTGCGCCACTGTAGCCCAGGGGCACCCTTCTTTTTGAAGGTCTAAATTTTGTGATAAATGCTCAAGCATACAATCAAACTCTTCAGAGTTAGTCTGCCTACCCGATAAGCTATCCAACGAAGTTATCCGAGACTCGTAACTCCGGTTACAGGCATCAGAATTTGAAGATTCCAGAAGTTGCAGTCTGCAGAAGCTTGTCTTTTTCCAGCTTTTGCGCCCCTGTAGCTTGAGGGCGCATTCTTTAAAGGAGGGATAGATCTTGGTATTTCTGATGGTTGATGCAGTCAATCTCTTCACGACTAGTCTTCCTATCCAACGAGCTATCGAACGCAGTCATCCGAGTCTCGGAGCTCCGGCAGTCAGTGTCAGAAGATGAGCTTATGAGGAGAGTTTACATCACAAAAGCTTCTTCAGATGTTGAATTGCGCCCCTGTAGCTCAGGGGCGCCCTTCAAGATGACCCTTAAGATGGAAAAATTTGCAGATGATGTCTTCCTGACATCAGTGCTACTCTAGTCTAGTTTCGCGATGCACCAAGTTTCCTGTTAATCCGACATTCTGAGAAATTGTGGCAGAGATTCTACCAGGCACGTAATTTCACGGGCGGACTGGCATATCAATTTCATTGTATTTCTGTAGGCCAGAGGCGCCTAGCTTTCAGGCCAGTCAAATGAGGTTGTTCACATTCGAAGTCTTCACGAGACTTGAGTGTAATTACTCCAGCTATCCGACGAGCCCAGCCGTCAGCGTTCGGGTTTTGGCAAACGCTCGTACGTGCGAGGTCTTTGAGGAAACACTATAAAACAAAGACAACTCAGAAAATGGCTAAATTTGGTCGTCTATTCCATCTTGGGAAAGGCGCCTTTCTATTTGAGGTCTTAGAAGCAGTTTTCTTGCTTCGTCACCTCTAGAAACGTCTCTCGTATGTCCTTTCGGCTGCGCATCAAGACAGACAATGCTCGAATCAAGCCATCCCAGCTCCAAATATCAGAGGTCAAAGTAGGGCATCTGGTGGAGAGTTGTTTCGTCAAGATGGTGTTCGTGCCTTCTCAAGCCAGGGGCGCTTTTACTTTTGAGGCCCTTAATGCACTTTTCAGATGCCTTGTGTATATTCGTTGGAAGCAAAATACCTCCAGTCATGCAGTGTGCTTGGTTGCCTGTCAGCAAGGTTCACCGTTCGTCGTCGGCAGCCGTTTGAAGCATCAGATGGCAATTTGGGGAAATGGTTTGGTTCCTAAAAGTCAATTTAATCAAGGGCGCCTAATTCTTTGAGGTGTTAAATGATGGATTTTACAGTGACGACTCCCAGCAAACATTTCTTCCTTGCTCTGCAGGCTTCGTAGTGAATACCCCAGCTCAGTCTCAGCATCTGCCGGTCACCCAGAAATCAGTGTCGAAGATGGTCAGTTGTAACTTTGTACTCAACTACAAAGTAGGAAGTTAATAAAAAATGCAATATCTTGAGCAAATGGACGCCTATGAGGCCAAATAATGACTTTTCGGAATCAGTGAAGTTAGCCGGTGAATCCTAAAGCTTCATTCGTTTTGTCAACTGAAGTTAAATAATATTTAATATATGTTTTGCATATTTTTGCATTAAATGGCGATTTTCTAAAATTAGGCGCCTTTGCAAATTGCATAATGAATATTTTATTATTATTTAAATTTTGAACTTCAAGTCAGTAGCAGTGTAACTGAAGGGGGTCCAATCAGAAGCCTTCTATTTCTGTTAAGGTTTTAAATCTTGCAGTGAACAAGATGGTACGAATTTTCTTTATTTAAGCATGGCGCCATCATTGTTCATTCTCACAACTTCAAGAGAAATTCGCAATTCTTCAGAGCAGAGGCGATTTTACAAGCAAAGGCGAATTTTCAGAGCAAAGGAAAATTCATCATCAACAATCAAAGGCGATTTCATTAATTCATTCTTTTTGCAGGTTTTAGTTCACAACTATCAGCAAATTTGAAGAACAAGGGCGATTTTCACAAAAGAAAGAGCTTATAAAAAACGTCTTTTTTTTCCTTGATTCTCAAATTTCTCTCAAAATCCAATTCGCATGTTCCTGAAATTGGCGAATTTGATAAGTCTAAACATCTGGATCATTCCTATATAACTTCCTCGAATTAAAATCGTGCGTTTGATTTTTCAGGAATTTTTAACTTCAAAACATTCGTTCTCAAGTTTCTAATTTTCTCAAACTAAAAACTCTTTGCATGGTCGAGTAGAGGTTAGATTTTCGCATTTCTGACGTTCTGGGTTGTCTTAGAATCTTTTTTTGGACAAAACCCACATCTCAGATTTTTCGCCGAAAATAACTCTTCAAAAGGCTATTTTTAGCCTCAGTAGGCTATTTTTAGCTTTCCAGAAATCTTGTCAGAACATAGTCAAGTTCACAGTCAACAAGCGAGTTTTTCATAATGCAGTACACTCAGCTTGAATACAGGACCAAATCAGTCCTTACTCACGACTTCATCGGGACAGTTGAGAAGGATCTTCACAAAGTGCTGCCAGAAGCAGTCTTAGATCCAGTCAAGATCAGAAGTTCGATTATTCAGAACATTCAGCAGTCCGGATTATTAGAGGCCGCTTCCATACCTATCTTCGTTCATTGTATTGAGTTCGTGATGTGTTGTATTAAGCATTACAACTCTACTACTCGTGAGATAGTGTCAGTAGATGGACGAGTTATTTGCAGTCTCAAGCCTTTGGACGTGGAAAGAAGTTTTGGTATACTTCAACACTCGAACAGTTTAGTTATTTCTATGGAGCAGTGCGAGCATGCATTCAATGCTGATGTGGACAAGTGCCAGAATAAAATGGCAGAAAGATGGTTAAAACAAGCGAAGAACAGATTGCCAAACAATGTGGGTCGTGGTGAGTACAAGGATGAGTACTCGATTCTAATTACACTCTTGAATCGTGTCTCAGGTCAATCACATGCTAATGTTTTCCAGCCTTGGATGTACATCGTTGGTCGCATATCCGGGTGGCATTAAGGATTGGGCATCCTTCATCAATATATTATCCACAAGCAGACACCGGTTTCCTAGTTGCTCATGAATTTCACATATGTTCTATCTCAAAATTTGATCGCTTATCAGGGTCAGTTCCGAGGACTAAACACTGTGGGAATTCTCAGTGTTCAAAAGGTCTATCAGTATTATGATCAGCTTGAGTTCACTAAGGCTGAACGTCATTTCAAGCGTGTTCATGAGGCTTTCCCGACTTATACAGTGAGAAATTTGGACCGGGAGTTGCATGTTCGTATCTTGACAGTTGCTAGGGCAGCGATGGATGGTTGGGCAGATTGGTTTATTCTGGCCCTGAACATACACCTACATCCTAGTATATGATTTATAGGGAAATCCAAATTTATAAAGCCCACATTATCCTCGGATAAGACAGCCTTTATGGAGTTCCCAGGCAGCTGCATAATGTTCATCGCCTTCTACGGGCCAAACATAGACCACCGCCAACTTTCAGTTTGAATGTATTATAAGACCTGCATTGATGCTAAAGTTGTAAAGACAAGAGCTTGAGAAATACTATCTCAAATATCTCTATTGGTAGCATCGTATTTAAGATCTTTTTCGTGTCATTACACAACTCACTTTTGTCAAGGCCAAGTATATCATGAGCCTCTATGGAGGATTATTGGGTAAATTATGTGATGACTTTGAGGTTCACAGACGTAGTTATGGTCGCTCTCACAAATTTTGTTTTCATCAAGATGTGGGAGGTTTATCGAAGGATGAGGGAGAAGTTCTCGGGCCAGAGGAGTTGTGGCTCCATACCGCTGCTGCCAGCTTGATTGGTGATGCTGCTGGAGTATGTATAACAGGAAAAGAGAGGTCAAGTAGAGTTATTCAAAACAAGAGCACTTTGACCTCGACAACAGAGGACCAGGGGAGGGTAAGGTGCTCTAGAGCAGAGTCACGCGAGGGTGGTGGAATCCTTCACTACCTTCCTCATCAAAACCTAAACAGAAGAAAAGGAGTAACCCTCCTAAGAAAGGTCAAGCGCCAAACAATTCAAAAGGAAAGGCGCTTGCCACTGGTACACATACGGAGCCTGACAGACAGCCTATCACAGAGCCAATTCAAAGGCTAGTTCAGAGTCCGCCAGTGCCTAAGGTTCAGCCTCAAGTTCCTACACCAGTTCTGGAGCAGTCACCAGTCCCAATTCGCATTGAATTGGATTTAGACTCCCCATCTCGCAGTGGTTATTCTACATATTCACTCTCGTCACAGCCTCCTATTGCTAGTATAGACCCTTCCAGTAGCATTACCCGAGACCAGTCTTGGATTGAGGCTCACAAATTGAAGGAAGAGGAGGCAGCCATCCTATGTTTTTAATCATTCAGATTTTGATCAGGTTTATCAGGATGTGCCAGACAAGAGGATCAAGAACATGGTCCACATAGAGAGGAATACTGACATGGAGATTGTCGTTGAAACTGCTATACCTCCACAGGGGAAGAGTTTGAACGAGTTGGAATCTCAGGACTTTGAAGTTATCGCAATAACCTTGGTCGTAGTACCTTTTAATTTAGGTTGATCTCCCACAAAGTTGCCATGCATGAGCGCTTTCGTGGGATAGAATGTCAAGGACTGGAGAAGATAAGGTGACCCTCAAGGCTGAAATCGCATGTTTCGTCGGCATATTTCAGCCCTTGTACAATGCATCAAATGCCAATACCACACCTAACGATGCTTGAGCCTCCAGTAGAACAAGGTCAACTTAATCATTTAGTTGCATATGGCAAGCATTTGGATGAGTGGGAGGAGGAGTTCGTTGCTAGAGGCCATTCTATGCTCACAGAGTTATATCAGTTGCAGTACAATGCACGAGAGCTCCGTCTATGTCTCCAAGATGAGGAGCAAGACATGGCAATTACCGCACTCTGGATGAGATTATGATTGCTCACCTGAGTATGGCGTATGAATCAGTCATAGATGCAGAGGATAAAGAGGCTATCTACTCTTGGAAAACATAGTTGGTTTTCAAGGCAAAGATAGAGGAAACAATGGCATCAGAGTTGGCTGAGAGTAGAGAGCACGTTACTAGTGCACTCCGGTTTGTGAGAACCTTAGTATCTTGCTTACTGTGCCAGTATCAGATTGAGGGTGGTGCATATGTTGAGCTTACTGATGTACAGTCAGAACTCCAGGCACTCATTCATACTATTTTCAGTGGGGAGACCATTGGCTGTGGGTGATTAATCAGCCTTGGCCATGTTGTTGTTCATCAAGCAACAAGGAGTAGGCTTAACTTCAACCTGCATCACACCGGTGAGTGACATGTCGCATGCATAGCATTCTTCGATAGAGTATCGAAGCTCGTGATAGTGATGCAAAGTAATAACTGCTGAGGGATTGACTGCTCAAGATCAATGCATCGTAGACTTCAAGTTCCACCTCTAATAGATTTTATACACAAGAGTTAACTGGCGCTACTCCTTCAAGTTAACCTTTGTTTCGTCATTACGGTTATCTATTCGAGATCAAATTTTTCCCGCTTAATCCCATGGTGGCCTCCAGCTTAACATGCTTTCACAAGGACGCAGCATGTTTGCACAATTGTCCATTTAGATTAGATGTTTCTTTGCTAACTGATGGTAGTTTTCCGCTTAATCAGAGTAGTTTGTTTTATTAGGGTTTAGCAATAAATCTTGCATGCATTGCAAGACTGTAGTTGACTCAAGGTGATTTTAGGGTTCCCTACACCTTTCGATGTCTATAAATAAGAGCTTTGCTCATTTGTACATAACTTTTGCACGAGAGAGAAATATATGCTGTGCCTACCTTGCCCTCAATATTGCCTGCTCGTATCCTGCTCATGTGTTTTTACTTCATTATGATGAATTGTTACGCCACTAGGGTTTCATGCAATTATAATGGTGAATTTCTTTCCTTAGTTAGATAAAATATGTTTTGTAGTTCAATAAACTCGGGTCCAGATTGAGCTGATAGTTGTGCCACCTTGCCTTCAAGTTGAGAATCTGTACTTGGTTATCGTGTGATGTGTGTGAATAATAAACTTATTCAGATTGAGCTGATAGATGTGCCACCTTGCCTTCAAGTTGAGAATCTGTATTCAGTTTATCGTATGTTGTTGTTTCCATTAAACTCGTTTAGATTGAGCTGATAGATGTGCACCTTGCCTTCAAGTTGAGAATCTACACTTGTTTATCGTCAGATAGTCATCCTTGCTCCATTTCCTCATGCTCTGTTTTTCTTGAGGAAACTAGATAGATTTTAAGTAATTAGCCTAGTTGTAGTTAGTAATCTGCGAAACCAGAAAATACTCAGCTGCAACGTATACAGTTTTCGAGAAATCCTTGTACCTCTACAGCTGAAACAAAACGACAGGATTTAGTTTAGTATACTTTCCTTTTCAAAGCATTTTTTGTCAAGCACAATGAGGGAGCTTCCCTTCCTAATTTGAAGAGCACTCATTGCGTAGTGTGCATAGTTGTCCGTACCAAGTCTTACTCCAGAGGTGCTAGTTGTTACGCCAACAATTTGTATGATTTACTTCATAGATAATGCCTTATCAAACACAAAGCTTGTATGAGATACTTCATAACTATGACAACTATGAATGTTTTGTTGCCACCCATTCTAGTCATGTTGCTAACCCTCTTGGAGATACTATCAAAGCAGGGCATCTCAACAACCATTGAGGGAAACTAACCACGAAGTCCATCACAACTTTTGATGAAATATACCCTCATGCATGGCTTCATCCACTTGCTAGACTTTGTCAACATTTTGTCATCTAGAGATCACAATCTCTTTGTTGGAGTCCCCCTTGGCATAATTTTTTTCTTTCTCTAGGTTTGTGAACTCTCATTCCAAATGAGCTTGGCCCTTC
This sequence comes from Sequoia sempervirens, assembly GCA_007258455.2. Taxonomy (NCBI): domain Eukaryota; kingdom Viridiplantae; phylum Streptophyta; class Pinopsida; order Cupressales; family Cupressaceae; genus Sequoia; species Sequoia sempervirens. The sequence continues at coordinate 23,441 of VDFB02353163.1, forward strand.
TCGGGAGATTCTTCCCCAAGATTATTATCCATTTAATTATAATCAAAATAGTAAATTTAAATTTTAGTTAGTACTTTTAAGTGTTTTCAATTTTTTACTTTTTAATGTGTTTACAGTGTGGGGGGGGTGGTTGGGAAGGGAGTCTTGGTGCAAAGGCGAGAAAGAAGGTTTGTTTGTATTGTGGAACTATTGTGATTGTGTTTTAGGGGCCAAAAGGTTTTCTACAACCATAGTTATAAGAATTGCTTGGAATCACCAAGATTTGATGAGTCTCAAGGCAGCCAACACTAAACAAGTCTCAAGGACTGACTTGGGTACTCAACGAGTCCTGAGGAGAAGAATTTTGTAGGACAGTCAAAAGTGATAAAATTATGAAAAATGGCATGCACCATGATGATTTCTATGGTCTGAAAGTCTTTAATTGGGGCTAGCTAGTAGGGGCTCCACCCCTTGATTCTACCCCATATCACAAGAGGGAGTGTAACAAGGTGTTGCTCCTTCTAGAATAGTCATCATCTCTAAACAAGACAAAGTACATAGATCTAGGCAATGAAGGAACATTAACTGGACCAAACAAATCAGAATACACATAATCCAAAACCCCAGATGATTTATGAGAACTAGAATAAGAAGAAACACGGTGTTTTTTTCCATATATTTAATGTTCGCAAAAATTGAACTTGAGATTACAGTCATCAAGGCCTTCAACAAGGCTCTTATTTTTTAGGGCTCTAAGTTCCTTCTCATCAATATGGCCAAGCCTTGGGCGCCACAACATTGTTTTATCTGCTGGGAGCTTCATCTCCAAAGCATTGGCACCCTTAGGTACCCAGAAAGCACGACCATCAGACGTAGACACCACAGTCTTCTTCTTTGCTCGATCTGATGGTGAGGATGAAGAATCCAAAGCCCTTTTCTTGGACTTCATAGAAGCACTATTGCATTGAACCATGCATGAATCCAGCTTATACAGAGTGCCAATCTGAACACCCTTAGCAAGTACCATAGCACCTCTAGTCATCTTGCATCCGCTACTCGAGAAAACAACCTGCACTCCCGCATCACCCAACTTACTCACTGAGAGTAGGTTTCGTGCCAAACCAAGGATGTGCAGAACACCATCAATCCCCTTCACTCTACCATCAGGGAATCAAATCCTAACTCTTCCACGGCCAACAATCTTTAGGTGAGTGTCATCACCTAGATACACCTTGCCACCGTCATACTCTTCATACTTTGAGAACCAACCTCTGTGAGAGGTGATGTGGAAAGAAGCACCTAATTCAATCAACCACACATCTTCTGATGCATGCGTTGTCGAGGTTATGACAAATGCATCTGTATCTTCATACAAGGATTCAAAATTAGATATATCACTTTTCTTCTTTTTCTCCTCTTTGCAGTCTTTTCGAAAATGTCTGATTTTCCCACAGTTCTAGCATTTAGCCTTGGACTTTTTACCCGGAGACTTAGATCTCCCCGAAGACTTGGACTTAGACTTCTTGTCCTTTTTCATTCCTTTCTCCTTTGATATACCATGAACCGATAGGGCCTCCTTGGCCATCTCAAAAGACTTCCTCTACATCTCTTCAAACAAGAACAAAGCAACCACACCTTCCATCTTGAAGGTGGTGGTTGTGCTTCCAATAGCCATCACCAGGTGGTCCCACGAGTCTGGAAAAGAACATAGCAATAACATGCAACGGTCCTCGTCATCAATCTTCACACCAACAGAACCTAGTTGAGCCACTAGCATATTAAATGCATTCAAGTGATCAGCAACTGAACCTCCTTCCTCCATCC
>VDFB02353164.1:0-12055 GCA_007258455.2 Sequoia sempervirens
TAAACATATTTAAATATATTAGTACAACTTCTAAACAATTTTGAATTTCAAACATAATTTCAAATTACATTTCAATCATACCAAGCTTCTTCTGGAAGTGATCAACCTTGATTCGGGAGAGATGTTTGGTGAGAATGTCTACTATTTGATCATTTGTACTAATATACTCCAACTAAATCACATTCCTTTCTACCATGTCTCTTACATAATGGTAGGGGATCTCAATGTGCTTAGATCTATCATGGAATACTAGATTTACAGAAAGTTTGATGCAACTCTGATTATCACAATGAATGATGGTAGGATTCAAGGGCTCACCGAAGAGTCCCACAAGCAATTTCTGAAGCCATACTGCTTCTCTTGCCCCCATAGAGGTTGCAATGTATTTAGCTTTTGTTGAGCTTTGAGCTACTGAAGACTGTTTTCTATAGATCCAAGAGATCATAGCCGATCCCAAACTGAAGCAACATCCTGATGTGCTTTTCTGATCGGTTACACTTCCAGCCCAATCTGAATCAGAGTATCCATGTAGATCTAGTTGATTATCTTTGTAAAGAAGACCATATCCAATAGTACCTTGAAGATATCTCAATATATGTTTCACAGCCATAAGGTGAATTTCCTTTGGCTCACACATGAACTGGCTTAGAGCATTCACTGCATAGCAAATATCAGGTCTGGTGTTAACCAGGTACATCAAAGATCCAATCATTTTTCTATATAGGGTTGAATCTGCACACTTGGATTCTGTTGTTGCTTCTTTCAGTTTGTGAAGGTTGGTTTCCATAGGTGTAGACATGGGTCTACAATCCAACATTCCAAATCTCTTCAGAATATCAATAGTATACTTTCCTTGGTTTAGTATGATGCCATCTAGTTTCTGCCAGACTTCCAAACCTAGAAAGTAGTGTAAAATGCCCAAGTCTTTCATGTCAAACTCTGAAGTTAGATCCTTCTTTCCTTGAGCAATGAGGTGATCTTCTCTTGTTATCAATAGGTCATCAACATATAAAATAATTATTAACATATCACCTTTAATTACCTTAAAGTAAAGATTTGGGTCTGCATCATTCTTGGAGAATCCTAGTCCCAAGAGGTAGTTGTCAATTCTTTCATACCAGGCCCTGGGAGCCTGTTTAAGTCCATACAGTGCTTTCTTTAGTCTGCATACATGTGAGTCAGGTTTATGTATCACAAAACCTTCGGGTTGTTCTAGATATACTTCCTCTTCAATGGTTCCATTTAGGAAGGCAGTTTTTACATCCATTTGATGGATCTTCCAGCCTTTAGCTGTTGCAATGGCTATCACTACTCTCACAGATGTGTAACGGGCAACAGGTGCAAATGTTTCTTCATAATCAATGCCTTCCTTTTGTGAAAAACCTCTTGCCACAAAATGTGCCTTATGTTTTTCTATACTGCCATCAACAGCATGTTTGATTTTGAAGAGCCGTTTAGAAGAGACAACAGATTTCTCTTTTGGTCTAGGCACTATATCCCATATATCATTCTTTAGAATGGACTGATACTCTTCTATCATTGCGTCCTTCCATATTTGATGTCTGAAGGCTTCTGAAACACTGGTGGGTTCTAAATTTATGATGTCATTCATTAGAGCAATGTAGCTTGAGAACCGTTTGGGTCTTTTACTCTCCCTAAACGTTCCTTTGGGTGCTACATGATTCTCAACTTCTTTGATCATCTTTCTAGCCCAAAGTGGTCTCTTCTTGCCATTGTCATTTGTATTCTCATTTGAAGTAGATAGAAGTTCATTTGGTATTTCCTCAAGATTCTCCCTCTGAATCTCAGGGGTAGGATCCTCATCTAAGACTCTAGGTGAATAAGTTTCTATCTCATTTGAACTTCTTGCCCTTTTGAATGCAATGTCTTCTTCAAAGATGACATCTCTGCTCAATTCAATTTGTTCCTGCCCGGGTATGAAAATCCTGTAAGCTTTGGAGGATTCACTATATCCCACAAATATCCCTTTCTTTCCGGAAGGTTCTAGTTTGAATCTTTTCTCTTTGGGCACATGAATATAGACTGGGCAACCAAAAATCCTAAAGTGACTAATATCAGGTTTTATGCCAGTAAATGCTTCTTCAGGAGTTTTGTTATCTAGATGAGAATGAGGACACCTATTTTGAATGTAGACATCAGTTCTAGAGGCTTCTACCCATAATGAGGTTTCTATGTTCTGGTCAAGTAACATTGCTTTTGCAGCTTCTACAATGGTTCTATTTTTCCTTTCAACAACCCCATTTTGTTGAGGGTTCTAGGCTACTGTAAACTCCCTCTTAATCCCAGCATTCATGCGGAATTCCTTAAAGATTTCAAAGGTGTATTCTTTCCCATTGGCTGTCCTTAAAATTTTGATTTTCTTCCTAGAGAAGTTTTCAGAAAGAGCTTTGAACTCTTTGAACCTTTTAAGGATTTCTATTGACTCTTTACACTTAAGAAAATAAATCCAAGTCTTCCTAGAGAAGTCATCTATAAATATTAAATAGTATAGGAAGCCTGCCTTGGAAGGTACAGACATGGGTCCACATAAATCAGAGTGAACCAATTCTAACACATTTTGGGTTTTACTCAAGCTATTGTGAAAGGATCCCTTTGTATTCTTTCCTAGGGCGCAACCTTTACAAGCTCCTTCATGAGTTGGTTTTAACTTGGGTAATCCTGTTACAAGTTTTTCCACAGATGGTAGGGCACGGAAATGAAGGTGTCCTAATCTTCTATGCCAAATTTCATTTGAATCAGAAGTATCAAGGGTAAGGGCTTGCTTGACTTCAGTGCATAGTTTATAAAGATAACCTTGTCTTACACCTATGGTTAGAGATTTCTTTATAGTTGAGTTCTTAGGCCATGCCAAAAATTTCCCATCCATAAATGTAACCCTATATCCATTGTCTTCAAGAGCAGAGATGGATATTAGATTCCTCTTTATTCTAGGTACGAATAAAACTCCAGTGAGTTGAAGAGAGAGACCAGATTTCAATGTGATGGAACAAGTTCCAACCCCTTTTACTTGATGTGTAGAATCATCCCCAATTGTTACTTCTTCATCAATCTCTTCAGTCATAGTGTCTAAGTGTTCTCTAAACCCTGTGATGTGCCTCGAAGAACCACTATCAATCACCTAGTTGTTGATATTGTTAGATAATTTGATAAGGCTGAATAGAATACAAATTTCTCAGAATCATGGTCTGAATTTGACTTTCCTACTTTAGCAAATGATGCTTGTTGATTTGATCTGTCAAGGCACTTCATTGCATAGTGCCCATATTGATCACATCTAAAACATTGTACTTGAGAGATGTCTTTCTTCTTCTTGAATGACCCTTTTCCATGGGAATTTCTCTTTCTCTTAAATGATCCTTTCCCGTAAGAGTTTTTCTTACCCTTTTTATTAGATGATGTGTTGAGCACTTGAATTTCCTCATCTATGGATTTTTGTTTGTTTTCTTTTGTTGAGAGTCTTGTTTCCTCTTGAAGGCAATCTGTTCTTAGTCTATCAAACTTGGGGAGTTCAAATCTTGCACTTATTCCTTGAACAAATGGCTCCCATGAGTTTGGTAGGCCTCCTAGTGCAATTAGTGTTAACTCTTTGCTATCAATTTGATATCCAATTGTAGATAATTGATCCCTTAGTTCAATGATCCTCATGAAGTATGCATTAATAGTTTCTCCTTTGTTTATTTGGACATTGTTGATTTTCCTCTTTAATGCAAGAGTCCTACAGGTGTTGTTTATCTCATAGGTGCTCTCAAGGGATTTGAACATTAGATATGCAGTTTCATGTTTTGCTAGAATAGGTACTATGTGGTCCCTAACTGCATCTACTAGGATTTTCATGGCTTTTTCATTATTCTCAATCCATTGAGTTTTCTCAGGATCATCCTTTGGTTCCCCCTTGTTTTCTTTCACAAATGAGTCTAACTTATTTTCTTTGAGAATCATCATGATTCTGAATTTCCATGAGGTGAAGTTGTTTGCTCCCTCAAGACGATCTTCAAATCTGATCATACTTGACATTATGAAGAATGTGATGTGAATTCGATTTTTTTAAAAATACGAATTTTTTCTAAGAATCTGATATCTATATTTGATTTGGATTCACTCAACGTGGTTCTGATACCATGTAAATGCTATCAAATCTTATCAGATCTGGATCCTAAAAGACCTATGGAAATTCGAAGACTGGAATTCTGTGTAATAATTCTAAGTCAGATTTTGTGCATCTGTGTTTGAATGTGCTGATTGCAGAACATTAATTGATTTCAATGTTTGCAAGATAGAATAGATTTCCTATTTGTATCATAGGAGAAGACACGATCAAGGGAGACGCATCTCATGAGAGGACATGTCTCCACAAGATGGAGACGTCTGCTCATGGAACGTGTCTCTTGAGCGCGCGGGTTCCCTTGGTAATTTCGATGGTTACCAATTATCATGCTTAACAAGCAGCAAACAAAGATTTAATTTATCCTTGAATACGTCTATAATTAAGAGTAGTTCGATTAAGTATAAAATAATGATGATGCATAACCGCAATCATTATTTATATCTGACCGATGCTATCTTAACTCAACACTTTGCAAATCATGGTGTATTTCCATTAGCCTAAAGGCGCTGGTATTGGCGATCATTCCATTTTATTTTGCATTAGACTCTGGTCACAAAATTTTTTGGCCTGCGTTATTGTCTTTGAAGGGTTTTTTCTGGCGTTTTTGAGTGCACGCAGCCACTGCAACATGACTTTGAGATCTCGTTTCAGCCATTGTTTTTCCGCGATGTTTTTCTTTGGTGGCGTTGGCTTCTTTTCTACCTATGACTGATTTCTTTCACCGCGTGATTGTTCGTGGATTTTCAGCCCTTTGTAGTTTGTTGTTGATGGCTAGGGTTTTTGTCCTCAATTAGGTGGTTGATTAGAGCTTCTTCTATTCTCGCCTCTCACCGGTTTTAACAACTCCTTTGGCATCTGTATTTTGTGGCCAGAAGTGCGTGATTCATTTGTGGCCTATCTATCTAGATCAGGAGACGATTTGGGTGATTATTGGTCACCCTCATTTGCATCGACCATAATATATACGGTAGCTTTTGTTTTGTGGTGATTATCAAATCTATATTAATAGGAGACTTTTGAAAGTGATGAGGTTTAATAATTTTCCATAAAATTATTGTGGGGGGTTGCAATTTTGCCCTTAAAAAATGTACTTTTAGGTTTATAATTTTGTCCTTAAAAGTGTTGATGGAGTTTTCTAATTTTTCCTTAAAAGTGTTGGTGGGTTGTTTTAGCAAAAATTATTTGGAGGGTTTTTTAATATTTTTTCCTAAAAAAAATTTTGTGAGGTTTTCTGATTTTTGCCTGAAAAATCATGAAAGGGTTTTACCGTTTTTCCTTAAAAATGATGTTTTGTATGCTGATCCATGTTTCAGATTTCGTGCCAGCTACTTGGATTCCTTTGTGGTTTTTTTACCCTTTTTCCGAAAAAAATGATGCTTTGTAAACTTCAAATTCAGGGTTTTGTGATTTTATCCTCAAAAATCGTGGTTTCTTGCAGTCTGTTCTGGAGCGTCGTGCTCATCTGCAAAAGTTTGGAGGGTTTGCCGATTTTTCCTCAAAATCGTGGTAGTTGTTTTTTTGGAGTCTCTGGCTACAGGGAGGGACAACTTTGTTACCCAACATCAGGTTGGATGTTTTGTGATCAGTTCTGGTTGTTTTCAGAAGTTCTGCAATTTCTGAGAGAGTTAGTGGCAGACTCATCTTCAAGTGGCAGAGTCAGTGGCAGGCTCTTGTCTTTTGTGGTAGAACGTTCTTTGTTTCTGTGGGTAGTTAGAACGATGACCATTAAGGGAGGGTATTAAATATATTAAATAATGTAATATTAATGGTCATCTTAGTCGTCTTTAGTTAGTTTAGATAGTTTCTAAATTTGTCTTTAGTCTACGATCGTTTCTTTTAGAAACATCGTCTCTTGTAAATCTATATAAGGAACTTTCGTTCCTCTGTTTAATACATCAGTATTTTATCATTTAATACTTCAAAATGCTATTCATTTCCTTTGCAAGCACAAACAAAAAGAAAAATAATAACATTAAAGTTAAAAATAATATCAAGTGAAGAGAAAACATAATATTGGCAGCAAACAATAATTGTATGCATCTTGCACAAGTTTGTAACAACCTTTGGTGGATATTAAGGAGCGCAAAGTGCATTTGGAAGAGCCCACCATTAATTTCGGGCAACCCACCACCATCAATTTGGAGCTGATTTAAAGAGGTTATTTCTTAATATGAATCTTCTTATTTTTGTTTTCTTTGCTCATTTGGTATGTCATCTACATTTGTTTTTTCAACATTTTAGATTCATTAAACAAGAAAAGAAACAAAAAATAAGTTCCTCTTTTTTTCTTGTTCTATAATGTATTTTTTCTATTTTTTTATCGGAAAACCTTGACTATTTTTCTTATTTTATCTAAAAACCCTAAATAACTAATTCTCATATATTTGTTATTGCAACATACTTGAAATTTCCAAAATTATTCAATGTCAACACCAATTAGAAAGGATCCTTGTTGGAAACATACCATCCAAGAATTAAGAAGGGGACTTGGCTTGCAAATTTTGCAATATGAAAAATAGTAAGAGAGATATTAATCAATGAAAATATCAACTCGCACATGTCAACCTAATATGTTAATCTATGCCCAAATGCACATATTGATGTTGTGTGGGAGATAAAAACTCAATGAAAGATCTTTGAACAAAAACAAAGAACTAAAAAAGAGGTCAAGTCACTCAAGGAGGCTCTTCTTCTTCAAGCCCAATGTTAATGCTATTGTTGGAACTAGAATTCACAAATCCAAATAAGATTGATATATTGTACCAAACGTGACTCCAAATTCTCAACCATCATTCAAGAGCATGGGTTGGAATAAGGACAAGTGTCAAACAACAAAGAGTGCAATGAGAGCTTGTTTGCTCTGTTGTTCTATTCCATTTCATGTGGTAAGGTAAATCCTTAGTTTTTCTTTAAAATATGTTTTATAATTTGTCTTTAATTTTTTTATTTAGGGATTTTTAGAATTAGATTATACATTTTAGTGTACTTATTTCTTTATTTTATGTCTTTTTATTGGAAAAATGTTGATGTCATTGTTTGTGTAGTGGAATTCAAAGACCTTAATGATAAAAAGATAAAGGTCTTGATTTTGAATGAGGTGGTGGCAAATGTAAAAGCCACTTTTGATGAGTAGAATGAGATGTGGAGGAAGGGTTGTTCCATAATGGTTGATGATTGGACAAATAGGAGAAACATGTGATTATTGAATTTCCTTGTTTCCTCTTCATGTGACACAATTTTCTTGAAATCATAGCCAATGAGAAAAATGTTGCTCAAGTAATTATCGTCAATACAACAAATTATGTTTATGCAAGTAAACTTCTCATGGAGAAGAACTCATCCATATTTTGGATATATTTTGTTCATTACATTGACCTTATATTGTAGGATATTGGCAAACTCCAATGGATCAAAGCAATTGTGAAGCATGCTAAAAACATTTGCAAGTAGATATACAACCATGCTTAATTCCTCAATTTAATGAGGCAATTGAAAAACCTGAAGGAGTCATCTCATCCTATAAATAACCAACTTTACAAAAAACTTTGTTCAATGACAATCTTTGCTTTAGTAATAAATTGCCTTTATGAGCATATTTGTTAGTAAAAAAAGGCTCAATCTTCATGTGAACAAAACATTGCAAGTGTTCATGTATTTGAAAGGATTTTTATGAGTAAAACTTTTGGCTTCTGATGAAGCGCGCCAAAAATGTAAGTTCATATTCAATTTATATTTTTGTTACTAGTGTATCATTTATAGTACTTTTATTTGTTTATAGTTATATTTCCCCTTCTTTAATCCATTTTCCAATTACTTATTTATATTATTATTTTATTGCAATTCATGAAGCTTGTAATTCTCCTCCATGTTATTGATGGGAAGCAACCCACAATGGGTGTAAGAGTTGATATAGAATACTTTATACCATGCAAGATTTGACTATCAAGGGAACCACCTAAGATACAGGAGCTTCATTGAAAACACAAGAGAGGCCCAAGAGGGAATAATTATATCCTATCAAAGGATGCAAATGCACAATATGAGTACATATTTAATTGATTGAGATCACAAAGAGAACCCCTTAGTTATACAGGCCAAGGTGAGACATAGTACAACATAAAATTATGACACATGCTTTACTTTTGTAATTTTGAGACAAAGGATAATGCCCTAAGAAGGCCCTAAGTAAACAAGTGTGAATAGGACCTACTAGGGAAACTAGTTAGGTAATATAACCCATTTACAACAACACCCCACCTTAAGTGCAACTTAGGGAGAATAAAAAAATGCAATGATGCACTAAAGGATTTTGACTATAAGGCCATGTTAGGTACCCATCTACAAATGAATCTCTCGCAAATGAAGAAAAGGAGAAAAATACATAGGAAAAAAAACCTATTCCAAAAAGAGAGAAAACACAAGATGCTCTCCCAAAGAATGAGAAGGAGATATTCCCCCAATGAGAGAGAGAGAGAGAGAGAGAGAGAGAGAGAGAGAGAGACCATACTGCCACTCCTCAATGTAGAATCATCTGCATAGATAATAGATGCCCAACAATGAATGTTGAAGATGATCCAAAACCATCAAACAACATTCCCCCCCTTAGAAAGAAAAAAAACTAAGAAAGTATGCAAGAAGTCTTCTAATTTCTAAAAGGAATGTGAGGGAAGAAAACACATATATGATATATGATGTCTTTGAACTCCGATCAAGTGTCACCATGTTGATGAAAAATGGTGCCACAATCAAGTTACAATGCCTTGATGAAAGTGACAATCTAGAAATTTGTGGAAACAAATGTAGAACACGATCCAAAGACAAAGATTCCTCCTTCGAATGCTACTCAAGGATCTCCAAACCAATGCCAAACTATGAAAAATGAGTAAATGGATAAATAACAAGAGGATCTAAATGTGCCCCCATGAAATTTGAAGAAGATGGTGTAACTCCATAGGAGCTAACATCAAAGAGCAGATGAATATCCTCACTAGTGTCCTACATGTCTATAAGATAGGACCCACAAAACAAACATGCAATATCTATCATGTACTCATCCCAAGCAATTGTATTTGGATGATGATGAATACCCTATTACATTGAATTATTAGAAGTCCCATTTGAAACAACAATAAAGTCAAAAGAAGTACAAATTAGAGATGAGATCTCAATGAATGTCATTCTACTACAATGCTCATCCTATGAAGGTGTGCCCACACAAGATGATTGATTGTAAACATTAAAAAAATGAATCTACCAATGTTGGAATACAAGATTCTTTAGCCTCAAGATGTTGACTCATAGATAAAGACTAAATTGGGAATTAGAGAAGCCAAAGTCTCAATGGAAGTCCAGAGGAGAAATAGTGTCAAGGCATTATAGAATCACAATATTCACAACCTTCACAATAATCAAGCACCATAGTTTTTTATGATCATAATCATATAGAGGAACAAGACAATATGAGGTAGGATCTTCTAGGAATGAAGGATCAATTGGATCTCCATACATCTCCCGAGTTTTGATCCAATGAGTATAAGGGCACTAAATTTCAATAGTGAAAAAGGTTGTGTAATAATCAACATTACAACTAATAAAGCCAAGGACATGATCAATATTTTCTTGCAATAGAAGTTGTTGATACAAAGTAATTGGTTTGGAGACAAGTCCGCGAAGATAAAGCAAGAGAATAAACCATCTAAAATACTTTAGAATTCCATCTCACCAAGAGTTATAATTCCCTCTTCCCAAGTCAGTAATAGAAGAATGAGTTGAAATACCCATGAATGATAATGACATTCTCATCAATTTTTAGTCACACAATAGACCAATCAAGAGACTCAATCCAACAAAAGCACAAGATTATCCCTCGAATTCACACAATCATGAGAACCCCCACCAATATGTGATCTTGGAACCTTATACTTAGTGTGATTATAGGTGCCACTTGCCAAATTAATGAAGTGGTCTTGATCTTAGTAAATTATAGATGCCAAATTTGGCCACAAAAATGAATGCACATTTTTTATTGAAAGAGAACAATATGATTAAAGACCACTATGAAGTACACAAAAAAGTATATAATTTCAAAAAGATGTACCAAAAAATTTAACTATATGAGCTTAGATGGACACCTAAAAGATTCTAAAATGAGGACTACTCAATAACACCTATGAGAATCTATATTTTCTTGAAAATTCAAACACCAAAATCACAAACCATTTGTACTACTATGAATCTCTCAAAATTCTACCCTTATCATAAAAAGGTTGTTTACAAAAAGGAACCAATATGATTCAAAATGGAGCTTGCAAAGTTCAATGCAAAAACCAAAATGCAAATAGAGAGGGGTGTAAGGTTGGTGGTGAAAATTGTTGAATTCAAACTAACACAGTACTAACATCAACAATTACCTAACAAAATTCTCCAAGTCATTGGAATATTCTTCAAGAGTATGAAACCACCATTATATTTCCCAAAACTATTGTTTGTAACCTGAAACCACCATTAGGAAACTCAAAACTACCATTGCATATGTGGAAGTGATTTGCTAGAGGAAAAAAACTAATTATGTGGGCACCTCAACTAGAATATGGCGACAAAATATTCTTTTGCTAGTAGTGAGATGGAATGTAGGGGATGTGCCACATGGTGTACCATGATTTGCTAGTGGTACCCTATGCAAAAAGGGTATGGTTGTACCCACATACCCTACTAAAGAGCAGTTTCCAAAAGATGATAATAATTTCCTTTTCACCACCTTTCATTTCTTCATCACCTTTCAATTTTTAATTATATTTTCTTTTCTCGAAGTGACTTTATTTAAATTTTATCAATGCTTTTAATAAAAGTCACTTTAATAATTAAACCAAAAAATTAAATATAAGTGTCCAAAAAGTGACTTAGGACAATTTAATATGTAATTAATTAAATTATTCCCTTGATTTTTTCCCACCTTAGCTTATGGGAATAAAATAAGCTAGTGGACTCTACTAGGTGATCACTCGGAAAATGGGGACGTTATATTTGAGCACACAACCAATATTTGTATCTTTCATTGACTTATGAATAAATCTCTACCCAAGGGAAAATTAGATGATATGTTATGTACACAATTATGTATTGTCCAATGTATAGCTGCATTTCCTATTTTACTTGAGATCACAATCTCAAATATGATGAATCACGAAATAAACTAATTGCTCATAAAATTCAAAATTGTGCAATCTAATTGTCAGTTGGATATATCAAAATTGATTTTTTACCTTAACTTGTATTTATTTTACTTGTGTTAAAACTTTTTTTTTCAAAATGGGGGCAAGTAGTCCCCTATGTCATCCCTTCAAACCAAGGAATCTCTCCAAGCTCAAGATGTCTCGGCATCACCATGTGCCCATCGTAGGAAAGTAGAGGAACATTAGCTATAATTGCGTTTCTACTAATAGAAAGTAATTATATTTTTCATAGCATACTTAGAAGTTGGTGATGTTGAAACATTTTTTGAATGCTTGGAAATGAAAGATTCAAAAGTAGTAGAAATTGCCATTTCCTATGGCTAGCTAATTGTTTTGTTTGCTCTATGTTTTTATTTCCATTGTTGACTTGTTGATCTCACACATGAAACCATTTTTTCTTATAAATTATATATGTTAGGTAGGTGATGTATAGCATATCTATGTATCACAATAATTCCTATTTTAGTGAAGATCACAATCCAAAAATTGTTCATAGAATCCAATGTATCATGCTTGCACCAAACTAATCAAGATTCATCATCACTACATTGAGCAAGTGATTGATCTTGAAGACATTTTTCCTCATTGTTGCATATGTTACAAGTAGTCTACTAATATAATGACCAAACCTCTTTGTCCTGTTTTCTTTGTCAAATTTTGGGACAAAATTGGGGTTGTTTCTGGTTTAGTCATTATG
>VDFB02353165.1:0-10866 GCA_007258455.2 Sequoia sempervirens
ACCGTCACAACTCTATAAGAAACAATTCCTAGTTGAACCGGAACTATTCTATAACAAACAAATTCACAACATTTAAAATTCAATATCAATTTCAATTGTAGGAGTCAATTATACGAATTGTGGAATTGTGCGCCTCATCCTGGACAGGTAGTTTGTCATTATTGTGAAAGAGGCTAGTACTAGACATAGACATCGAAAGGACCTCTTTTAAGTAGCACTCCCGCCGCCATTTTACCATTGACAGGTGGAGGTAAAACATGTATTTTGTGGACTCTTTAGATGGACGAGTAAATTTTCACGATTAGATATTTTTAGGGAGGAAGGTCTTCGGAAGAGGGTTTGTAGTTAGGTAGGATTTTGTTGTTGGGAGGGGTAGTTGTTGTGAAGTGTATTCAACTATGTTTTGAATACATATGTGTAGTACATGAGGTCAATTGGTAGGTCATTTAACAAATGATGTTGTTTGTTCAATAAAGGTGTCAATGGAGAAGTGATAGCTTCAAATAAAATCTATGTATCCACCTACAAAGATCAAAACATAAATTAAACAAAGTCTTTGAATAGGGAAGATAATCAATGTCCATTACCAACAGACTCATTTTATGTTTGTAATAGGGAGAAATGGAGAGATAGGGATAGAAAAAGGGAGATATAGACGAGCAAAGAGAGAGAGGGGCAAGGAGATAGAGATAGAGAGGAAGATAGAGAGGGAGAGGGAGAGGGAGAGGGATAGATATAGATGGAAGAGATAAACATATAGAGAGGGAGAAAATGAGAGAATGGGAGAGGGATAGATAGAAAGATAAGTATAGAGATAAGAAGTGATATATAAATTGAGAGGTGGAGAGAAGGAGAGATATAGGGGCAACAAGACATGGAGTGATAATGAGATAGAGATAGAGATAAAGGGGGAGATGGAAGAAGAAATATGAAGAGATAGAAATAGAGAGGCAAAGATATATAGATGTATAGAGGCCTCAGAAGAGAGAGAGGGAGAGAGATGGATGAATAGGGAGCTTGGGAGGCATGTCGATAGATAGAGGGGAGGAGAGGAAGAGGGAGACAAATAGATAGAGAGATAGAGAGAGGTAGAGGGAGAGATAGGAGATAGAGTGAGAGATATAGATAGAGAGAAATAGGGAGGTAGAGAGGGAGAGATAGATATATATAGAGGGAGAGATAGAAAGATATAGAGGAAGAGGGAGAAGGTGGGAGACAGATAAAGGGAGATACAGATGTTGAGATAGAGTGATAGAGAGATAAAGATATAAAATGATATAGAGGTGAGAGGGATAGAGACATAGAGAGACAAATAGAGATGGGAAGAAGATCTAAATATAAAAATAAAAATATTGAGAATAATGATATGTTTTTAAATGATATCATTGATCAAATGGTGCAGGGGCATCAAGAGCCTCATAAGCATACCTTTTTGTTACTTTTGGGTTTTGAGTTGTTTGAGTATTTTGGAGTCTAATAAGGTCATTTATGACCACGTGGGATCATGTTGATCCATTTTGGAGTGTTAGTAGGGTCTTTGGTTAAAAAGTGTAAAATTTGACATGTTGCTCAAAAAAGTTGTTATGCAACTTTGGCAAAGTGTCAAAAATCAAGAAACAGTTACAAACAAATCAGGAAATTGTTACTAATCAATTGAGATTGGTTGTAAGTGTATGAATGCACCCTCCAAAGTCAGATTGAGAGTTGGACAAACTGATTTTGTAGTTTTGGTGAATGGAAGCAAGCTTTTTCTATGTTTTTCTCACGTTGCAGACTGTTCTTTCAATTTGTATGGCCTGTACGATCTATATGCTGGTCTGAAATTGATTGGATTGTGTTGGCATATGAATCTACTTTAATTTTCTTTTGGTTGCATCGATTTTCATTAAGTATTGAGTGAGTTATTGTATTTTCTCTAAAAACTGGTTGAAACCCTACCTAGGGTAACCAATGAGCAAAATAATCATGTAGCTCGTCCTTCCACTGGTGAAAAATCACAATGGTTGGAAGGTCTGCATGTATGTACTTTACCTTGTTTCAAGTTTGTAGGGGCCCAAGAAAAGGTTTGCACGTGTTTTGAAACAATAAAAAGTCTGATATTTGGATGTATTAAAACTATGTAGTAGCAAGGGAAGAGATAACTCATGAATCAAAGTTTTGCATCTTATTGGTTTGACATTGCAACACTATGGGAATGTAGTGAGATGTTTTGCAGACCTGTACAAAGGGTTGTGAAACTTTCTTGAAGGTTTATACAAGTTTTGTTGTGACTATCCCAAGAGAACTAGTTATATAGTCATAGGGAAGGTGTTGATGTCCAAGCAAGATAAGGTCTGGGTATGAGTCTAGGCATTGAATACTTATTGGAATCACCTTTAGAATGTTGGAAAGATGCCTCGAAGTTTGTATCAAGGTATTTGAAATATTCCATGTTGGTTTGTCTTAGTTCATTGAAGTCATCTTAGAAAGGTGCACATAGGAGTAGCAATGGAGAAGATGCAAGAATACCTTGTCATTTGAGTTTGTTGTCATGAAGAAGGTCCTTCCTCTGCATCATCAAAGTTTACTTTTTTGGTATGATAGAACTTTATTTGACCTAATTTTAATGGATTGCATCATTTATTTGTAACAATTTAACCAAATGATAATTTCTACTTTAGATATGTGCTCCCTCATAATATTATAATCTAACATATCAAAATAAAAATACATGATCCACATATTTTTTGTATATATAAAATAAATTATATTTTTTTAAATAACATTAATTTTCCCTTGATTAAGTAAATCAATTGTTTTAATTTAGCTAAAGTATTAATTATTTGTATTTATGCATAAATTTTTTCCTCCCAAAAATACATGTATATTTAGTGTTTTATAATCTTATAATTTATTAATTTTAATAATAAAAATAATATTTATTATAAATTTAAAGGTGATTTTTTAAATAAAATTTAACATTATTTATTTATTTAAAATTTTGGTTTAAATAAAATAATATTTTAAATATATAAGTTTGTAATTAACTTGTTCATACAAATAATTATAGTTTTAATTAAAACTCCAAATTTATAAAATTATTGTAGATTTAATTATTTCAATAAGATACAATAGATAACATGACCAAATTTAATTTCTCTCAATTTTTTAAAGAAATATATTTATATTCCCTAATTAAAAGGTAAAAAGAACATTCATCTATATAGACCACATTATTGAATCCTAATTAAAATTTAATTGATTAAATTGAATTAATAAGAATGATGTTATACCATTTAAAAAATTCAATTCTCAAAAAAAATACTTAACCAAATTCTAACCCTTAAATAACTTTAATAAATTAATTTTCTTCACTGTAAATTATAAATTAAATCATCAAGAAAAACAATACTTTAAATTATAAATTAAATCATCAAGAAAATGATATTTTTTCATTTTTAAATCTATTAGTATATAAATCAACCTTTTATTTTTCTCTCATGAAGTTTGTGTTTGAATGAACCCTAATTTAATTAAAAAAAATCTCAGTAAAATGGAATTGTATTATTCTTTAATTAAAGAAAAAGAATAATTTATCAATATTACACAGAGGAAGTTTAAAGGTTACAAACTAGTTGCAAGCTACATCTTTGAGGTTCCGGAGCAGAATGAAGAAATAATGAATCAGCATATATAGCCTAATTTTACTTGTTAAAATATAAAATTTTCTTCTTCATGAAAAATAGCTAGGGAATATAATGTAAAAAAATATTAATTTTTTTGAAAATGTAAACATTTGCAAAGCGATTCGAGCTTTTGGCATTCAAAGCATTGAGGGCGGGAAACATTTGAATAAATATTTTAAATAGTAATGAAACTAGATTTATGGAGATTTGATGCTAAGTTGTGTTCTTGACGTAGCGATTTGCTTTTCTAACCCAAAATTAAATGATTAAAAACTTAACAACAAATAACTTCACAGTTGGAATGATGTGACTTTTCTTCTGTTACTGTTAGTTGTGCATTTATTATCTTAGAAACTCATTAATTATGCAGAATAATTGACATGTTCTCGTGATTTTAAATATCTCACGCCCTTTAAAATAACCGCCTCACAAAATGCTAATGAAATAACCGTAAAAAGGCAAAAAAAAAAACAAAAGGTGAATGGAAATAAAAAAGGATCAACGGTTCCCAACTGTTCAACCACCTTGCAAGGGCTCTCATTGCTTTTCCACCATTTATAGGCAAAATGAGTTCTTGCAACTCAAATAAGGACATGCCTTTGGCATAAAACTGTTTAGACATATTTTTAAAAAAATGGGATGCATCATAAAAACGTGAATTGATGAGATTGGGTGTCTTTTTTAATTAAAACAAGTTCATGTAAATTTTTATCTTTATTTAAATAAAATATAACAATAAGTATTATAGTAAAAACTCTTTTTGCTTCAGAATCAAAAGATTCATTAAAAAAAAATTGTTTTCTTAAATAAAATTTTGATTTATTCTACAACATATTTTTTTCATCTCATGAGACCTCCCATTGCACTAAATAGACTCTATAAGATAACCTCCTAAAAAAAATTAAATTATCTTAAAATTAAATCACTATATATTACTAAAAATTAAACAACAAACTTAATTAAACAAAATATGAGACCGCTTTGTAAGTAGGCAAAACCCTACTGTTATTGATATGTTTTTAACATGAGCAACAAAAATGCAAAAAATACTGAAATACTGCAAAATATTTAAGAAGAGAATTGCATCTTCTTATAAGGAATTCCTATAGTATGATCCATCTTCAAGTAACGAGGAATTTTCTCCCAAATTTATATTATATATGGCTTATCATCTAATTCTCAAAATCTTACAATAAAAACTAGCAAATCACTAAAAACTTCAATCAATTGCAGCCTATAGAAACTTATCGATCATATGGAGGAATCAAATATTGTGTACAAGTAGTTCATTTCCAGATCTAAGAGTGGAATTGGAAGAATTCACAACATTTATTGTAACGAAGAATATTGTGCTCAAGGGGCTAATTTTCAAAGCAATGGTGGTGAGGACATGGATTTCCTGTTAGGTCTCAAAAACATTACTTCACTTCCTAGAATAAAATCTCACTCACAAGGCTAGGGTTGTCATCACGTAAATGAAATTAGCTCATCAACAAAATGTGGAGGGTTAATGGCCAAGTCTACAAGAGTGGGTTAGATAACTTATAATTCGAGCTTAACTTAGACTTGAGAGAGTTTCCTAGGGGTATACTTTAAAAGGTATTGAACTCACATAAAAATAATTAATAATGAAACAAGGACAATCAAACCCAACTTGATGTATTAGCCCCAAAGGTTATCACTAAACTAAGAAAAATTGGTTGTATATAACCCCTATATAGTTGATAACCATATGCAATAATGAACCACTTGAGATAGTTTCATTTGAATAAATCTCTTGAAGATAAATTCCTAGTTATAATATGAGGTCATGAATACAAAAAACTACTACTCCTACTTCTATAATGTTGGTTTGGTTTTGGATGGATGGTGTGAGATTGGAGTATGGTCTCAAACTAATGCTTATCTATTGGGAAAAAAATTCACATAGTTAAGAAGAGAACAAACAAGAAAGGAAGAACATGCAACTATGTATTTACATACACCAATGAATATGAAACCTTGTTATATGAGTGCACCAGATATTAAAGTCCTTGATCCAACAAAAAAAATGAATTTTGATATATATGAAATAAAATTAGGCGTTATACGGTCACGCTATGTCTGAATTGTTATTGGTTTGACTTTGAAACTTGATTAAAGAAAAAATATTCAATAAAAAACTATCTAACCAAGTGGAAGCACTAGATATCATAGTTACAAATCTAAATTCGAAAGAATTAGAATTTTATCTTTCATGAAAAAAAAGTTGTGTTATATGGTGTGTGTCACTTTTTAAAAATGTTGTTTTTTGAAAAAAACCAGTTTTCGTGGGAGATGGAAAAAGAAGTGCAATCTGATTCCAAGAAGTTTGAAAAAAATATTTTTAGAATCTATAGACAAAATGTGACGAGACTCTAGTTTGCATCATCTTCAAATTCCTCACGGTTTAACCACTGTAGGTGCTCGAATGTGAAGATTTAGTTAAAAATAATAATTTCAATTTCTAGTTTGGCCAAAAATTGTAAACCACTATTGTGGGGTTACCCATTAAGAAAAAT
The DNA here is from genome assembly GCA_007258455.2 of Sequoia sempervirens. Taxonomy (NCBI): domain Eukaryota; kingdom Viridiplantae; phylum Streptophyta; class Pinopsida; order Cupressales; family Cupressaceae; genus Sequoia; species Sequoia sempervirens. The sequence goes on from VDFB02353165.1 coordinate 6,206, forward strand.
CATTCAAAATAGGCTAGTGCCCATCTAGGGTTATATAGTCAATAGTTTGCACACATCCTTCACCACATTCTAAACATGCTTTCATGATCATTCAATCATTAATACCTTATATTAATGAGATCAACTAATGAATAACAATGCAACTCTACTTAACAATCCAATCTATAAAAAAAAAAATCTCATTATTCTCAGTAAAAGAATTTTCATTGCTCATTGAACAAAAACTAACCATGAAAATAACCTAGATGCAACAAATGTGCATGGAAAGCTTTACAATCATTGATTGTATTACTAGAAGAAATATCCCATTATAGACGTGAGACAATACACATTGAGAGCATGTAAAATCATGCATTCATATACTCTACAATAAAAAAAATATACAATGTAATTATGGGAAAATTTGCAAACATGAACCTCTCCTTCCCTACACAGACCATATAATCTCTCAGTGATAGCTGATAGACTTGAAACCCTTAAACAACAACTGAAAAATGGGATCTAGAATATGCCTTAACATATATACTCTTCACTTTTTATCTCATTTTCCTTCACTTATCTAATAACTGAAGTTTGTTGTCCCATTTGGTTTTTCAATCCTGTGCATATATTTTACCTACAATAAAAACTTTCCAACTACCTCGTTTTCACTAGCATGTGAAATTTTTCAACTCTACATAAAAACCCATCTCATTAGTAATGGCAAACATGCATGTTATTGGGCATTCTAACCCATAGAGCTTTCATTTTTACCCTTGTTTCTTTGTACTTAATTTGGCATTTAGTTAAATAGTTGTCTAGTGACCTTTTTCCCTCACATTTTGCTTGTAGCTTTGACATAAATTCAAATGATTTAATAAATGGTCAAACCCAAATCCATCACAAATCCAAATTTAAGAAAGCAATGCAACCAAATTAATAGCAGTATTTTGTTGAAAATTTTATGTGCTCTTCTTTCTATTTCCATTTATACTAGTCTAAACTTGTAACAAATTTTACGTCCTCTCTTCTTTCTATTTCCATATTTGGCACATTTAGTAGATGCAACAACATATACAAGTAAATGTAGTTTGTGATTATTTCATCTGGGCATTTTTTGACACCACAGGTAGTAAAAAAAAAGCAAAATAATGTTAAAAATGCTACCCAGGCATTGGAGTTGCTTCAAGTAGTTCTTAGGGAGTTAGAACAGAAAATTACACCACCAAATGGCCCAAAATATTACCCTCAAAGTTCCTCCACATGAGAGAATCTTTTCTATAGTATTAGATAAAAGTTTATTGCATGTTTAGAGGGGAATATGGTTGCAAAATAGTGCATGGAAGAGAATAAAGAAAGCAAACCAAAAATAATAAAAAACTACATGAATGCAAGGAGAAAGAGGTGCCAAAATGTTGGAAGAATAAGAAGATTGTCATTGATATGTTTTGTTGGCAGCATGAGCATGGAGTATGAGTACAAGGTGTACAATATGCAATTAAGTGTTTTCATTGATGTCAACATTGTATTTTGGTATTAAGATCACAATGTAGACAAGTTTGTATAGCTTGATCATGTTTAAAGATGATTGTCAAGTACAATTTTGCAAGAAGGTTTGATCCAATGAAGACAGTTGAAGTGATAAAATGACTAAATGTCAAAATAGGTAATTCGATGTATAGGGCATCCAGTATATTATGTATTATAAATAATATAGGTAACATATATTCATTTTTTTCTGACAAAATCAGTAAGCTCGGGATTGCCTAACCTAGAAAGTCAACCCAAAAAATGTGTTTACAAAATTTGCTTAGTTTTCTAAAGTTCTCCCTTGTGGCTGACGACATTTTTTTAATCCGAATTTCATGAAACGAAAAGGGTTTGATGTGTCTTATTTTAAATTTAATAAATAATTATTATTGATTTTCTACATGCATTACGAGTAAAGTCTTGATTGATAGGTTGATTGAAAAACTTCCATAACTTTCAAACTACTTCACATTTTTTGAACCTACAAGATGCGTCACATTCTATGCTTCACATACTATAGGATATTTAAAAAAAATGAATTTCATAAATTTTTGACCAAGTTATGGTGGTCAAACAAACAAATTTTAATAATTTTGAAATGTTCTAATAAAAAAATCATAACTAATTATTTACAAGCACAAAAAATTACAAAAAAAAATTCGACACATCGAGGCATGTGTCCTCTACACATATTGAAAGTTCTAGAAAAAATATTATTTTTTTCTTGTACTTAGGGTGGTCAGACATACACTTGCTTCTTATCTTTTTCCTTAAAATTTAGTACCACTACATTGAAATTTCAAATTTTCACATTAGAACAAATTTAATTTTTTCCAAAAAAGAACTAGTAGCCTAGAAACTACATTCAATTTTCTACAAGTTTTGTCCCTACATATTTTTTAAATTATGTTAATAACCTATTCAATTTTTTTTGTCAAGTTTCCTAGAATTCTATTTTTCTGAATTTTCATTGCCACTTAGGGGCCTAGTTTGGATACCCATGATCCTGCACTAACCCATGGAAATACATTTTTTTCACTTACTAAGGTTATTATGTGCTTCTCCTTCCCATGTATGATTCACAAAAAAGGCTACTTTCAAAGTAGGTATGGGTATTCAAAATTAGGGAGATGTATTACTTGCACATAATTGACCTTTTCTTTTATTTAATGTTACCATCTAGATGCTAGAGTTATTGCATGTGAATTCCTCTCATAGTAGTTCTCATCCAAATGTATTTCCTATCCACATTGTTTAATACTAAAAATTATTTTGGTGAAATGAAGCCTTTTGATGGTTTCTTATGTTTAATTTTCTTATTTATTGGATACATGTGATAGTGGATTGTATGATTAGTTGTAAGTATTCTTGTGCAACCAATATATCTCCCTAATTTTGAATACCCTTACCAACTTTTCAAGTAGCCTTTGTTGTTTCCACTATCACATGTCTCCAATATATAAGAAAATTAAAAATAAGAAACCATTAAAAGGCTTCATTTCACCAAAAGAACTTTTAGTCTTAAACCATGTGGATAGGAAATATGTTTGGATGAGAACTGCCATGAGAAGAGTTCATATGCAGTAACTCTAGCATCCAAATGGTAACATTAAATAAAATGAAAGGTCAAATGTGGATAGACCCAATTGTTATGGTTTTGTATTGGTATCTATAAGAGAAAATCGAGAATCCTTTGAAAAAGGAAAATATCTTACTAAGCATCAAAATAATCATTTGTAAGTGTTTACATTTAAGAAAAGTCAAAATATTTACCAGAATGTAGTAAGTGTTGCAAGCAATAGTCCTAAGGTAGTATAGAACTTGATAAAATTTAAATAAAATGTAGAATCTTTTATCTCTAGTTTGATAATGGGGATTTGTAAAGACAAATGGTTGTTAAAAGACCAGATATTAAATTGGGTGCAAAGGGAATAAAATATGGAGAAAAAAAAATCACTTCCTAAGGTTATTATGTGCTTCTCCTTCCCTTTTAGGATTCTCAACAAAGACTACTTGCAAAGTAGGTATGGGTATTCTAAATTAGGGAGATATAATTGTTGCATAAGAATACTTACAACTAACCATACAATCCACTATCACATGTCTCCAATATATAAGAAAAATAAAAAATAAGAAAACATCAAAAGGCTTCATTTCACCAAAATCATTTTTTGTCTTAAACCATGTTCCATTACTATCAATTTGAAAGTATAATGAAACAAAGTTTAGAAAAAAATGCTTATGCCAAAAAGAGGCCTCCTTAACCCTGCAACCTAAAATGATACTACAATTTTCTACCCTAGTTCCTATATATCTGAAAAATGTAAACTAGAATATATCCATTACAAAAATTTGTACCCAAAAGATAGGTTCCCTTTGTGTTTACCTGAGAAGATGCAAAACTTGTAATCACATCAAAGGACCATAATTCTCCTTCGTTTGCAAACAATAGTCCATAACATGCCTTACCATAGGTATCATTATATTCCTTCTTGAAGCGTATTTATTAAAAATTTACAAACTAGTACAATATTTAATTCCTACACAATCTAATACACTTTGCAAAGCACTAATTAGAAAAGACATAATCTAATTTCATACCCTTGAGCATTAAATAAATGTACCACACAATAAATGCGACATGATTAAATAAATATAATCATAAATGATATATGATATATATATATATATGGTGATATATATTATATATTATATACATTTATATAGTAACATATAAGAATATCCTATTTTTATTATATAGAGACTCAATTTATTTAGTTATTATAATTAATCAATAAATACATTCTCTCTATTTCATTTTATAGCATAATAATAATAGTATATTATTAATTTTATCAAAAATATCATAAATAATAATAATGATTAACTCTATTATATGTAATATTATTCTCATCAACCATCTCTTCACCAATCGTGCAATGTACAAAACCTATCAAACTTATTATTCTTAAAATCTTGCGCCATGCAAACACGTAAATAAAAGGAAAGAGGGTGTACAAGGGTTAAGGGTAGAGAGGAAAGAGGAAGAGATAGGACGGAGGGAGAGACTTTAGAGAGAGAGGGGGGAGTGGGAGAGAGATAAAGGGTAGGGTTTAAGGGTTAAGGGTAGAGGGGAGAGAGGGAGAGGGGGT
>VDFB02353166.1:0-11833 GCA_007258455.2 Sequoia sempervirens
ATCCTCCACCATATCTCGTAAAAAATGATATTGCACATCAATATGTTTCATCCTGGTATGGAAAGTTGGATTTTTTGCCTAATAAATAACACTCTAACTATCACAACAAATGGTAATTTTCCCTGCATTGACCCAAATGTCAAAACAAAAATGTCTAAGCGAAATGAATTCTTTACAAGTGTGTGTTGCTGCCATATACTTTGCCTCAATAGTAAATAAAGCAACTACAACATGTCGCTTTCTCATCCAACTAACTACACCACCATTCAACGTGAAGATGTATCCACTAGTGGATCTCTTGCTATCAATATCCCCTACCCAATCAGAATCCATATAACCTCGAATGCTGATGGATCTTTGTGACCCAGCTGAGTTACCATGATAGCACAAATCATATTGAGAGGTACCTTTTTAAATATCTAAAAACTCTTCTCACAACATCCAAGTATGGTCTACCTGGATTGTACATAAAATGGATAAGAAGTCCCATTGCTTAGGCAATGTCTTTCCTTGTACAAACCATTGCATACATTAAATTTCCAACTACACTTGCACAAGACACTCTGGTCATGTCCTCCATCTCGGTAGGAGATTTTGGACAATCTGCAATAGATAGCTTCATTCCCTACAACACTGGAACAACTAGTTGCTTGCAATTAGTCATACCAAATCTCTCCAAGATAGTATTGATATACTTACTTTTTCTAAACCAAATCTTTCTACTTCCTCTATCCCTTTTGATTTCCATCCCCAGAATATACCTTACTGCACTTAGATCTTTCATTTCAAACTTTGCTAGAAATTGAGATTTTAGATCAGAAATCATAGTCCTACTTTTTCCTATGAACATGTCATCAACATATAGGGAAATAATAAGAACTCGATCATTTTCAGTTTTGAAGTACACACAATGATCAGATTTTGATCTTACAAATCCCAATGAGAACACAAACATGTCAAATTTATGGTACCACATTCTAGGTGATTATTTTAAACCACAAAAAGATTTCTTTAACTTGCAAACCAAATTTTCTTCACCTTTATCCATAAATTGCTCAATATGGGACATACAAATTTATTTTTCAAGATCTCCATGAAGAAATGTTGTCTTTGCATCCATCTGTTCAATCTCTAAGTCATACTCTACTGCTAGTGATAAAATAAATCTGATAGATGTCAACTTAGCTACAGGAGAAAATATTTCACCATAATCAATTCCCTCTACCTGGGAATAACCTTTTGCAACCAACCTAGCTTTATAATTTTCCACACTACCATCTAGATTGATTTTCTTCTTAAATACCCATTTACAACCAACAAGATTTCTACCTTTAGGCAAGGGCACTAGACTCCAAGTTTCATTCTTTTTCAATCATGCTATTTCTTCATTCATGGCTTCCAACCAGGAATCTGAATCAGACATTTCAATTGCCTCTTTCATAGTCCTAGGCTCATCAGTGCTTGTAATCAAAGCATAGGCACAATTTACATCCAACATGGAAAAACCATACCTTTCAGGTTGTCACCTTTCATGTGTAGACCTTCTCAAAGGTTGAGGCTAAGTTTGTAGTTCTTCTTCTTCAAAACTCTCAGAGCTACTAGAACTCTCCTCAGTTTCAGGTACACTTCGTATTTCCTCTTTAGTTGGAGTTCAAGGAATTTCAACAACTTCATTCTTATTCTCTTCTTTCATCTCTGACTGCAAATCTAGTGAAGAAGGTTTCAGCTCACGAAAGATTATACTTATATTGTATACAACCTTTTTAGTCACAGGATTCCAAAGCTTGTATCCTTTCACACCAATGTCATAGCCAATGAAGATACATTTGTTAGCCTTGTTCTCCAACTTAGATATTTTCTCATTCGACACATAGACGTATGCTTCACAAGAAAAGACCCTTACATGTCTTAAAGAGGGATTCTTACCAGACCAAGCTTCCATAAGCGTTTTTTCAACAAGTGTTGAAGAGGGAGATTGATTTATTAAATAACATGCTATAGCCATAGCCTCAGTCAAAAACTTCTACTCTAAATCAGCATTGCTCAACATACTTCTTGCCCTTTCCATTAGCATCTAGTTCAACCTTTCAACAACTCCATTTTTATGTGGAGTGTAAGGTGTTATCTTATGCCTATTTATTCCATGGTCTTTGCAATACATTTCAAAATCTACAAAACAAAACACCACCATTATCTATCCTCAAGCACTTGATTTTACTTCCAATTTGATTTTCAACCAAGTTTTCAAACTCTTTAAACTGACTGAACACTTCTGATTTACTTTTCAAAAAATACACAAATTCCCTTCTCAAATAGTCATCAATAAAAGAAACATAATATCTTGATTTTGATAGTGAAGGAACATTTACTAGACGAAAAAAATCAAAGCGAATATAATCTAGAACACTAGAAGATTTATGAGGACTAGAATAAAATGAAACATGATGCTATTTTCCATATATACAATGTTCGCACAAATTGAACTCAAGGATACAATCATCAAGCCCTTCAACCAGGTTTTTATTTTTCAAAGCTTTTAATCCTTTCTCATCAATGTGGTTGAGCCTTTGATGCCAGAGCATGTTCTTTTCTGTAGGGAGTTACGCCTCCAAAGAGTTTTCCCCCATAGGAACTTCATTCTCCTTCTCTACACAAGAAACCTTTTATGAATTTATAGAGATACTATTGCATTGCACAACATGTGCATCAAGCTTGTACATAGTACCAATTCGAGCACCCCTAGCTAACACCATTAAGTCTCTATTCATCTTTTAAACCACACCATTAGAATAAAAATTGCATGCCAACATCATTAAAACGCTAACAAAAATAAATTTTGAGCGGACTTGGTATATGCATTACACCATCAATTCCTTTGATTCTTCCATCGAGAAATTGAATTATGACTCTTCCATGGAAAATAATTTCAAGAGATGAGTCACTTGCCAAATACACATTTCCACCAACATACTTTTCATACTTCATAAACCAATCTCTGTGAGATGTCATGTGAAAATATGCACCTAATTCAATTAGCTAGACATCATCTGATGCCTAAGTCACCAAGGCTACAATGAAGGAATTTGCATCGCTCTGAGAACAATCATTATCTAAATAATTATTTTTCTTGTTCTTCTTTTTCTCCTCTTTGCAATCCTTACAGACATGACCAGGCTGCCCACAATTCTAGCATTTCACCTTGGACTTCTTACGAGGAGACTTTGATCTCCCTTTAGATTTAGATTTAGACTTCTTGTCTTTTTTTTCTTTTCCTTTCTCCTTCAATCTACCTTGAACAACAAGAGTCTCCTTTTCATCTCAAAATATTTCATTCACATCTCTTCACAACAATGAGGCACCACCTTTTCATTTTGAAAGTGGTTGTCGTACTCCCAATATCCATCACTAAATGATCCCACGAGTTGGGAAAAGAACATAACAGAAGCATACAACAATCCTCATCATCTATCTTCACACCTTCAAATGTTAACCAAGCAATGAGCATATTGAATGTATTTAGATGGTCAGCGAGACACACCCCTTCCTCTGTTTTCAAAGAGTACACCTTCTTCGTCAAGAATAACTTATTCACTAAAGACTTGCCCTGATAAATGTCACCAAGTTTCTTCCACAAAAAAGATGCAGACTTCTCTTCATGAACATTCAAGAGAACATAGTCTACAAGACATAGTCTTATCAATCCTTTCACTTTTCTATCTTCCAAGTCCCAATCTTCTTGCTTCATTCTTGAAGGTTTAGTTCCAAACACAACAATCCAGAAATATCTATCTACCAATAGGTCTTCCATTTTGATTTTCCACAACTCAAAATTTCCACCATTGAACTTTTCAATTTCCATCTTCCCCCATGTGCTTGCCATCTTAATCTACAATCGAGATTACTAGATTCCTCTACAAGACTCCTACTTTAGAATTGGCACAAAAAACCCATCCAACCCATAAGGATAACACAACTGACCAGGCTCTAATACGACTTGTAAGGAAAGAAGAGGTGTGGAAACACTTTGCTAATGCTAATTCTAAGAAGAGAATGTAGACATATGGTTCAATTTTGAATTACAATTCATTAAAGATGCACATTAAAGGAATAGCAGAGAAAAACAAATCTAACACAACCACAAAATGGACACCAGATTTAACGTGGGAAAACCATTTTGGGAGAAAAACCCACCACACCAAGCAAAAACACTTTGTATTATAGTGAAAAAATTCCACATATAGAGTTAGAGTTTGTCTCTTCCTCGTGATGTCAATTCATCACATAAAATTTAGGAAATATAACAATTTTGATCAAGGGTGATCCCACAATAGTGGTTTACAATTTTTGGCCAAATTGGACACTGAAATAATTTTTTTAACTAAATCTTCACTTTCAGGCACCTATAGTGGCTAAACCATGAGGAATTTGAAGATAATGCAAACTATAGTTTGATGAAATTTTGTCTCAGATTCCAAATATATTTTTTCAAAATTTTGGAATCGGGCCAGAATTCTTTTTTTCATCTCCCTAAAACTAGTTTTTTCAAAAACAACATTTTAAAAGTGACACTCAATCAGATAACACATAACTTTTTTTCCATGAAGGATAAAATTATAATTCTTTAAAATTTAGATTTTGTAACTTCGATATCTAGTGCTTCCACTTGGTTAGATAGCTTTTATTAACATTTTTTCTTTAATCAAGCTCAAAGTCAAACCAATTACAATCTCACATAGTGCACCGTGATAACACGCAATTTGTTTTATATAGATCGGGAATTCAATTTTTTTTTTTTGTTGATATGACTTTGGCTATCTCGGTTCACTCATATTTAAAAAAAATCGTTTGATAATCTACTATTTTTCCACATGTGCAAAACAAAGAGCTTGATTTTTGGTGAAACTCCATGTTTCATAAAACTAAAAACAAATACATACAAAACCAAAACATATTAAAAATTATATTTGTTGATAGCTCGCTCCAAGGACTACCTTAATTCAAATGGGTTTTGTGAAGTCTCCACCCTTTCTATCTTCAAACCCGAGCCCCAAAGTGCAAAAATTTTAGATTTTTTGTGTCTCCAAGGGGAGAATGAGGGGATGGGCGGGGGGGTTCCCAACCTGAATCTCTTAGTAGTTTGGAGAGCAAACCACCTCTCTAAATGAATTTTGTTTGGTTTTTTGTGAAGGAAAATTAATGGGTTTGGTTGAACTAGTAGGTTTGTACGAACCCCTAAAATCAAGTTTTTTGCCATGTATTCATTTTTTGTGAGTTTTCCTTCCTCACTTGAATTGTAAACCACTATTGTGGCTTCACCCTCAATCTCATTCTCTCATTAGAATCACAACACAACCTCAACTCTCTAGAACTATTACAATGCATTTTGACATTATACATTTCCTCCTTCCCCGAGAGAATTTCCAATCAACCTACATCACTCAAACCCATATAGGAAACACATACCAATTCAGTTCCCATTCGTATCAATAGACCAACCGCCACACAACAATACCATATTCTGGCCATGTTGGAGAGACAAACTCCAATCTTCAACATCTACTCAAGTCACACCAATATGTGCTTCTCATAGTACACTCTTGACCAAGTTCATAACCATGTCAATGAGATATTTTAGCTTCTCCCACTAATACACAAATGTCTTATCGATGTCCACTTTACTGCTCAATAGGTTCGCCAACTTGTCAAAGAGACATTTCCCAAAGTCACAACAAGCAGCCAAGGTCACATCGATAAGAGCGTTCAGGACTTCTATCAACATGTTGAAGAGAAATTTCACAATTTCTCAGCAAAGCATCTAGGTCTCTCTGACACGAAGCCTCAACGGGATGTCGAGGAGACAATGTTCAATGTCTTAGTGATGGTGCATCCTCCTACCAACAAGATACTCCATCTAAGTTTTAGAATTTTGAAGAGACATCTCAGAAACTCCTGCCAAAGTGAGCTACTCTCGCCAACAATGTAAACATGACGCCACAACAAGGGATTTTGGTCTTTCAAGGAGACAATGGGTGAAGTCTTGCCAACCACATAGTGTCTCGCTGATAAAGAGCTAGGTGAGACATGAAAGCTTATTGGGACTTCGAAGAGACTATGAACAAAGTCCCTTCGATGGTATGTTGTCTTGTTGACAAAGAGAGAAAAGAACACAATGTTGCCAATGTCAAGCCAGTAAGTTGAGACACCGTCAACACTCCAGTATATCACACAACGATTTCTCTTATTAACACCATTTCTAGCATAATTTACCTAATTCCTCTATTTAATTAAATAATGTCAAATTATTTAGTTAAATTCATTTTATTCTCTCATTAATTAAATAACTAAGGTAATTTGATTAATTTGTCATAATTCATCATTTTCTCTCCTTTTGATTAAGTAATATTTAATTAAATGTCATTAATCCCACTTGATTAAATAATTCCTAATTATTTAAATAAAGTTCCTAATTCTTCCAACTTGCACAATTAAATGATTTTCATGAATTGTTTAATTCACTAATTTTCCTCTAATCCTCCAACTTGCATAAAGAATATTCCACATGGAGTACTCCCTTTTCAAATTTGAATTCTTCCCTCCAACTTAAAATATCTCCAACATAATTCCTAAAATTATGGGATATTATTGAGTCTCTCAAGGATTGTGAGCCCTTGATCTAATCTTTGATCCATGTCTCATGAATTATCAACCACTTTCAATTAATTATTGATCCATGCCTTCATCCTCAATTCGATTCCATCCATTGATCACCATTTTCCATCTTCGCCATTGATCAAAATTTTAGAAATCTATAAATAATTCACCTTTCAACATGTAATTCATTCAAAATCTTCATAGAACCCTTATTATCTTAAATTAAGCACTCGATTTGAGAAATTTAAGATCATCATTGAGAGCATTTGTGAATAAAGCATCTTCAAATCACTTGGAATTGAGCTTTTGCACAATGGATTAGGCAAGTTTGAGCAATCTACACCATATCACACTAAATTTTCTTCAAGTACACAATAGAATGGGGAGGTTTTCACATTAGTTTAGGTTCAATTGCTTTGAATTATGTTTATTTTTTTTAATTGAATCTTTTAGTGTTGTTAATCAAATTTTCTTGGAGTATTGCTTTTAGTTGATCAATTTCTTGTTCAATTGCTTCATTTTAGTGTTATTTGATCTATTAAATTCATATGCTTACATATTGGCATGCTCGATGGGACCCATGCCCCTATCTAACTAGTTTTGTTTGAGTTTTGTTAGGCATTGCAAGTTCTAGAAGTAGATCGATGCCTTTGCAGGTGATAGGTTGACACTTTTGCAAATCCCAACGCCTTTGCAACTAAAAGGGTGACGCCTTTGCATTATATCAACGCCTTTTTTAACATCTTATATTCTATTGTAGGGTGTCAAAGCAACACATTTGCAAATATTGATGCTTATGAAAAAATTTGAGGCCTTTGCAAAAATATAGACTAGCACCTTTGTTTGATAGAGTGATGCTTCTATCTGACAGAGCAACGCCTTTGCAAATATAACAATAAGCTTGTTTTTTAGGGTTTTATCTAATTTCAAACTATCTTTCATCTAACGCTAACAATATAACGTATGTTGTTCTCTATTTCTTGAGGCTAATTCTTTGCAGGAGACTTGGCTTGGAGGAGTTGGAACATAATTAGTGATTTTGATCACTATGACCTATAATCTAGGAACATTTAAATTTTTGTGTTTTTTAAAATGAATCTTACCTTTCCTTGGGTTTTACTAAGAACAACATGGTGCAGGGCACCAACACCTTGGATGTCGGGAAGGATAGGTGGAGTTCAAAAGGTTCAAAAAGGTCATTTGAGGGAGTCTTCATCTTTGTGTAATGAAGGATTTCTGCAAAACATAATGTGTTAAAATATGTCTGCATATTATCCAAACAACACAACATAATGAAAAGGAGAAATGTGAAAGAAAGGGAATGAAACTAGAACAATCTCACCCATTTCTCTCCTCCATGACTAACTTCTATTATACCTCCTAGCTTTCCGTAATAATGGATGCGCTCAGATTTTGAGGAGCAAACTCTATATGCCTAGACCTAAACAAGACTTTGAAGGATTTATTTTAAAAGATTTATGCAAATAGAAAATGAAATCTAAGTGCAAATATTCAAATACTAATGGCTAGAATGCAAGAAATGACAATAAACAAGGAATCTAAAATGATTTTAAGAAATTCAAGATCAAGGTCCTTGAAATGAGAGCAAAATTGTCATTTTATAGAAAATGCAATTTTGCACGGACGGATGAGATGAGAGATTGAGAAAATGCCCTAGAATCAATGGTTAAGATTCAAAATGGCAACTCTCAATTAGGGTTAGGGAAAAATGCCCAAATGTGTGAATAAGATTTAATTAAATAAATTAAATCAAGAATAAATGTGACAGTTGAGATGAAATTAGCAAAAATCAGAAGATAAGAAGATGGAATTTTAGAAAATCAGTAATTTTAGAAATTACTTGATTTGTAGAAGAATATTTCCATTTTGAATTAAAATAATTCAAAATATGGATTTTGTGAGATAATGAGTAATTGATTTTTGAAATTAAATACTAAAAGAAGAATCAGTTAACTATGTGAGACATTTTTAAATAAATTATTTTATTTAAAAATAAAGAAGTGTCACATACAACAATTAAATAATTAAAATAATTATTTAATTTAGAAGAAGTGGTTAATTAATTAAATAAATTAGCAAATCTATTTAATTAAAAGAGAGGATTTAGGAATTAGTGACATATTGAATAAATATATTAAAATATATTTATTTGATAATTAGGACATTAATGAAAAAGATTAATTAAATAAAATGAGAATTTTATTTAATTATGAGTTGACTTTAGATAATTAGTGACACATTAAATAAATAAATATGATTTATTTATTTAATAATCGAAGAATAGAAGATTCTCACCTCAATTAAATAATCGGGGTGGGAATTATTTAATTAATAGTTGAAGATGGGTTAGGAAACATAATTAAAGTGTCATAAATTATGCTAGGACAAAAGTAAAATTTTAAGCTGCCTAGGTCATTTTTAGGTGTCTACACTTATGTGCAGGATCGATGGGCACAAAAATGGCAATATGATGGGTATGTCACTGATGACTTTTTACCAAATTACGAAATGAAAAGGGCTTTTGTGCTGAGATCTCAAATTCCACCCAATATAAATTATGATTTACTTTGAATTTAATAAGTAATTATTATTTATTTTCTATTCAAATTATGCATAAAAGTCCTGATTGATAGGTTGATTGAAAAATATCTATAGCTTTCAAATCCAGATCACATTTTAACCTTGAAACATGTGTCACATCTCTATGCCTATATAATTATAGATTCAAAACTAAAATTTGAATCTCTTTTATTAAGTTAAGGTGGTCAAACATATGGAGTTTTATATTTTTTTTAAAATGTACAAAAATTCATAATTAATTATTTACTTAGAAAAAAAATTACAAAAAATTATGCATCACATTCTGCATGAGTCCTCTACTTATATCTAAAATCTTAAAAAAAAATACTACTTTATTGTGGTTAGGGTGGCTCTAGACAAACACCTACTCTTTTTATTTTTTCCCCTAAAATTTAAGTACCATTGCATTGAAATTTCACCACTCAAATTTTTTTTCTTAAAACCTAGTAGTTTAGAAACTAAATTCAATTTGCTACAAATTCTATTCTTACATATTTTTGAAATAATATAGATAACTTATTCAAATTTTAATGTCAAGTTGCCTAACTCTGATTTTTCTAAATTTTTTGCCACTTAAGGGCCTGTTTTTTCCATGATGATCCTGCACATACTCACAATCCTTCCTAAAAAAATCTCAACACATTATAAAAAGTCATTATGGTTGTCTACTTCTTTAGTATTCCAAAAGAAGTCTTGATTCTATAAAAAATGTTTTCTAAATATTACATTGAAAAAATTATAATAACTTATTATTATTATTATTGCACTATTATTTTACCATATCACTCATAACATAGTATTAAATTGCATCACCCATAACCTTAATGCAACATGTTAGAAAGTCATTTTTCCCATCACTTTTTAAAAAACCAATCTACAATGTACCAAATTTACTAGAAAATGGAATATGAATATTTTCTTTCTATCTTGAAAGATTTGGTCATTGCACCACTTCCTAACATATTGTAAAGGTTTTTGTTTATATAGTCCTTCCTTATAAAACTTCCTAAAACATTATAAAAATTCATTATGTTTATCTACTTCTTCAATATTCCTTATCAAACACTCTTGATTTTTTCTTATCCTTATGGATTTGTATTTCACTCTAAACAATCTACAAATTTTCTTTTTGTAATCCACATTAATTGTATTTCATTGGAAGTGAAACTCCATGGTCACTCAATATGATCTCTATCTATAATGAAATATATCTCCAATTGTTCACCACCTAAACTATTATGCAATTCCTTATCAACTTTATCTTGAAGGTATAGATGTCACCTTCTCTTCCAAATCCTCACTAAAACTTATAATCTTGTTGAGAAATGATGCTAACTATATATTTGTGGTCTTAAGGATTGTATTCTTGTAGTGTACACTCTTTATTCACCTTCAAGTGATTTTTCTAAAAAGGTTCATTTTGTCCCAATCAAGATTTTAACTCTATTTTCAATTGGCTCAAGATAGTTTCTCCTACTTTGTTTGATATATTGGCATATAGACATGTGGCACAATCTCACAACATGATATTTTTTATTCTGAAAAACTCTCTCTATTGCACCATTGGTTTGTAAATGTTACATGACATCTTGGAAAGTACCAACCTTTGGTTGTAAAAAGAAAAGAAAACTAGCATCATGGTTGATATGCAATGTTACTCCGTAAATCCTCAACTCTATCAAATCTAACACCCCTTTTATTTTGTGCAATCAACTAAGTAAAATGAGTCAACATTTGATGGACTTAGGCATAGTCAAAGTAAAATAAAAAGGGAATGTATTACACAAGACACATGGTGGTACCACACAACATATCAAAGTGAATAGTGTTAAATAATGCCAAGATCAGAGAGCTTAAATTTGATAACCTTCCACAAGTGAAAAAAAATGATCACAATAGTGAACCATCAATTTTGTGGTGTTTTCTATGTACTTCTCTTGCACTCTTAGGATTTTCACCTAAAAGGAGAGAGATAGAACCCACAAATTGAGGTGGTTCACTCAAACTAAGGAATGTATGATGGAATTAAGACTAAATGCAATGATCTAAATGTATCTAAGTGATGAAATTGATTGATTATGGATGCAAAACTAATGAACTATGTAATGTTTGAAAACACAGTGAGGTATATGCAAAAATGAACTAAAAACATAAACTAATGCAAACATAATTGAATGAAGTTTAACATAGTGCACCTGGAAGTTGAATTTTGATCTTGGAAGGCTCTAAAAACTAGTAGAAATCATTGTTGATCACCAGTGGGATGCATTCACCACTGATGGCGAATGCGTCCTCCTATTGGCAAAAAGACTTGAAACTGCTTTCCGACTATCGAGAATTGGATTCTGACAAAATAAAATTTTCCATCCTATAGGTGGGACTCATTCGCCACTAATGGAAAATTAGTCCTCCTCCAAAAAATTTTAAATTCAAGAGTTAAGCCTGTAGGTCCATATCTGCACTTGTTTTCTAGTCAGGTTAATGGAGTCAAATCTGCATAAAACAGACTGTAGGTTGTCTCCAAGCTTGAATTAGGGTTTAGTTGACTTGAAACACTTCGATGACTTGTTGACCACCTTTC
>VDFB02353167.1:0-22043 GCA_007258455.2 Sequoia sempervirens
AAAATGACCATTTTTGAAAAACCCTAACTATAAATATAAAGAAATAAGCTTTCTCTCTATCTAGGAGTAAGAGTTGAGAGTGATAAACATGCTAAAATTAATGTTAAAAAGATTAAATACTAAGTGTAAGTATTCATTAATGTTGTAGAAAATTGAAGTTTGTTAGGCAAATGTACTAGAATTTGTACTTTTATTTTTTTTGTTAGGGTTATTTCTGTGACAACAAAATCGTTCTAGAAAGTGTAGATCTAAACCAAACCTATAGGTCTACTCTACTAATCTTCAAATGTTCACTTTTAGCTCATCTTAGAGTTCTTAATTTGATTAAGTCATGTAAAAATATGGTTTGTATGCTTAGGAGTTTGCACATGCCAATGATAGTTCCCTCTTTGTATCAAACCCCAGTAAGGATGCCAAGTCAACAACTTTGAACAAGATCAAAGACAATAAGAAGTCATGCAATCACATACTATTGACAGTTCCCCCTTTTGGTTAAACTCTAGTAAGGATGTCAAGTCAACAACTTTGAACAAGATCAAAGGCAACACACATTCATGTAATATATCATAGAATGCTGATATATTGTTGATAAGATGATTATTTTTAGGCTCTATGATGTGTGCTAGAAGGTGTTCATTCCATGTATTCCCCAAATGTTATGAGTGAATTAAGATTTGTCCTTAAATACAACACTCTAGTGTGCAATTCAACTATTTTGTGCTTCAAATTGGCTTATTGGAGGGAAAATATCTAGGCCTAAATTTTGAATTTGATTTTTAGAATAAAAGGATAATTTTCGCAAGGTAAAAATGACCTAGATCACTTTTACAATCACTAATTTGACCTTAGACATAAAATGGGTAAATTAAGGATCAAGTTTAGACCTTAAGAATAAGTGTAGATGAAAGGAATACCAAAATCATGTTATTTTCCAACTTTCAATCAAAACACATTTACATAGTAATAATTAAATTATAAATAAATAAATAAAAATAAATCCAAAACAAAAAATACAAGATATACAATTTTTTCCATTAAAATATTAAAAAAATAATTTTTTCAATATTTATATTACATCTATATATTTATTTTGTAAAATTAACACTTATTTTTTCATATTAAAGTACAATTTCAAATACTCTACTATTAAGTATAAATATTATACTCTAACTATTAAGAGACAAATAAAAATATAATGTATAAATATTAAGCTTAGGTTAGATCATTGATGTGACATCTGTAAGACTATATACACACACATTTAATTAAATTTATTTATTTATTATTTAAATAAGCATTGCCTATATTTTATTTATTTATTATTTTAGTCAATCGTGGATTGAAGACATACATTGCCCATAAAAATGTAAACTTACACAATCCTAGTTATATTTGTATTTAATTTCAGAATGCGAATCGACAGTTAGTTAATCTTGGACTTTGGAAAATATTCAACACGAACGGAAAATAATATTAACAATTGTTCACTAGTCAAGGACGCTAGGTATTGGCCAAAAAGTCGAAGGAGGGGGAGGCATCCAGGCAAAGCAATTGATAAATTGTATGCCTTATAAATCACAAATCTTTATATATCCGGTGTCACCTACTGTCTAAAAATTCTGATGGGCCAAATACAGGTGGACTATTCTACACCGTCGTCAAGTACTGGTTCGACGGTGCCAAGGGTTCTGTCTTTTAACAGAATTTAACAGCATACAGAAACCATTTATGTTATAATATCTGAAACCAGACATATTTGTTTACATTGACTTAGGGCTGCGCATGATTATTCACATTCTGTATATGCTTGCTTCGAATTGGAATGTTTTCTGAAGTGGATCTACAAAATGCTTTGGATGCAGTCGGGCGGATGAAGGGGTACTTGAACACATGACCCGCAAGTGAACTTTTCCCTTTATTTTCTTAGAAACCGTGTAAAAATGGATCTCATAAAAGTGGGAGAAAAGCTTCTGAGTTCCGTTAGATCGTTTAATTTATTGCCGCCTACCTCGGATCGGCCTGAGGTATGTTGCCTTTTCAGCTCAAGCTTTGAATAAACTAAATTTTGCGTCAATTAACGGTAATTGGGACAGTGGCCTTCGCTTTTCACGTAAATTTCTAATTTCTATATTTTTTTCTTCCAGCAACATTTTAAAATAATTTGTTTTCTGTATCATTATTCTGGCGAGGTACTCGTGGCGAACATATATTTTGTTTCTGTTATGAAAAAGATCGTAATTACTATTCAAGTGCCTAATTAACTTAAAATATTTAGGGTTTTGTGGCTACCAGCAGTTTATTACGTTGGCATTGTGATCCTTAGTGATCGTTTTTAAGACTTTGAATGATTCTCTACGAGTAGTTGAAACTGAGGTTTCGAAAATCATCTTAAATATTATTTTTTTTAATTTTTTGTTTCTATAGTTTTTCGCATTGGCATTGTAAAATAACATGTTTTTTTCGTCCTTATTTTGGTGTGATATTCATGGAGAACTTTGATTGGATTTTTTGATTGTATTTCTGTTATGAGAAATGATCGTATTTACGTTGAAGTGTTTAATTAGCTTAAAATATTTAGGTTTTCGGGTTACTTGCAATTTTTTAAGTTTTCATTATGATCCTTTGGGATTGTTTTTAAGGGGTTATTTGTAGTCTTTACGTTGGCATTACGATTCTTTGTGATCGTTTTTAAGATCGAATGATTCTTTATCAGTAATTGAGACTCAGGTTTTCAAAACCAGCTTAAATTCTTCATATTTTTTAGTTCTAATGTTTCTCATTTTGGTAAAAGTAACGTGTTGTTTATATTATTATTTTGGTGTGATATGCATGGAGAACTCTCATTGGAGTTTCTGTGATGAGAGATGGTTGGAATTAGCATTGAAGTGCCTATCAGTTTGAAATTTCGCAGCTTTGTGATATCTTGTTAGTTCTTTGGATGTCCCTGTGTTGAATTATGATTATGACTAAATGATAGATTGAGTTTGGTTTAACTTTTTGGCTGATCATAGACAAATGAAATGCAGTAATGGAATTTGAAAAATTTAAATTAATAAATGGAGCTTGTTCGAGCATCTGAAAGTAGACAGGATACTTCACATTGTCAAACTGTGGAATTTCTACTTCTCTGGTTCAGTTCACAGGCGAAGAAATAAGATAAATTGGTAAAGGTAAAGTTACTGTTCTGGGTCATGGCCAAACTTGGTATATGACTGTGAGAGTCCCTTTTTGGGAATTCACTATAACAGAATGCTTCATTGGAATTTGCTAGTAGTTTTTCTGTTTGCTCTGTAAAAATGTAGTGCAACAGAGACTGACAAGTTAAAGAGTCGAGATGGACTTGCAACTTGCCGAAACCTCTACAAAAGTGCATCAAACTCACAAAGTTGTATTATTTTGAATTTTACAAGAACAAAATAGATCCAAATTCACACATCTGAAATCCATCATTTAGTCACAATCAACTGAACTGGGAGAGGACAAAAGAAACTAGTAAAATCTTGGTGAAAGATTCAGCTACTCCAAACAAGGTCCAATAAAGGCATAATTTTAATCTATTATTTAGATGGCCAGTTCTTATACTCAGAATTGGACATTCTTGCTAAAACTTAAAGAGTCTTGCCATACCTGGAAAGACTCTCCAGAAGTTGGAGAGTCGATCCATTTCAATCTGTTTTGGTTCAACGGACTTTGGAACTTGGTTGAGTGGTATTCTCTGATGAATTTGCAATGGGCTTTTGTAAAATAGAGTTGGAAAGACTTGCTAAAAATTGGAGAGTTGATCCATTTCAATCTGTTTTTGTTCAATAGACTTTGGAACTTGGTTGAGTGGTATTCGCTGATGATTTTGCAATGGGCTTTTGTAAAATAGAGTTTATTTTTGTTCCACTTCAGTTTTCATTCTTTACATGACTATCGGTTAATGTTTTAAGGTTGCAGTAACCACTACTTATTTATTGATTGTAAAATGATAATTCTAGTAAAAGAATCATAGCACATTCTCAACTGACTGAAGGGAGTCGAGGCCATGATTGTAATGATGTTGAATATGGTATTGAATGGTGATGTACATCAACAATCTGCAATAAAAATCTTGCCAAAGAGGACCATCTTAGAGCTGAGATGCTGAGGGGGGAGATAGAAGTGACCTGAATATATTGTGGATATAAGCCCCTTTTTCTCTTTTTTAATCTCTTCCTTTCTGGAAAGAGGCTAGGGTAGGCATTTAAAATGTAGCCTAAGGAGTGGGCTGGTACATGGAAATACTGATAAACTGGAGACATGTTCTGGGGAAGTCGTGAAAACAACCCACTTAGAAGAGCAAAGAGGTAAATATGTGCATCTCTGCAGACCTGGGGCAAAGACTGTAAATGGAATTGAGTTTATTGAAATGGAAAATGAGGGTAAACAACAAACTTAACTTGGACAATGTAGACCCCAATTGTAGCTCCTAGTGACCCAAAATCTTAGACTCTACAGATCAATAGTTTTAATAGTAGCATCAAGAGTCTCATCTTCTGAGGAATGGGGATATATCTGAAAGCACCGATGCTATGAAATTGAAAGAAAGGCACATCCCTTAGAAACCTATGGTTAAGAGGAAAAATTCAGATTGAGAACTTGACATGTAAAAGAAACTCCCATGTATGTATTATGTTCTTGTGCTTTCTATAGGTTCATTTTCATAGAACTTCAAATATCCAAACTTGGAGAGAACACCTTTGGAGGTATTGAAGATTATTGCCTTAGATTTATAATGGTTAACCACTAGTTTTTGAAGGTCATGAAAGTAAGTGTCAGGCCCAAAATTTTCGCAGGAAACCCCAACAAATTTTTTTTTTTTTTAATACACACACATATAACCTTGCTCACTAACATTTGTGCATGCACATAGCCACTAGGTATGTGCACCGAACAATGTGGGATAGGTCACATCCTAATCGACTTATCATCCAAGACCGTGATGTGAGAATAAAATATATTTAGGTGCATGTAGCCCCTCATGCACACACCTTCAAAAAAACATTGGGTTGGCATTTAACCTAGACGGAGAAGTAACTAGGTTAAAACGAAAGGTTATCATTAAATTTTATATGTTTCCAAGTAGCAATATTATTACCACACTATCACCCTATTTTTCACCTGCATTATATCTCACCATCATATTTAAGAAAACGTTTAACAAATTAGGTTTGGTGTTAATCTCATGCAAAGTGCGGGTCTTACAGTAAGCTTGAATATATATGGCTATCACGAGCTGTACTGAACCCAGGTAAAAATATAAATCAGTGAACTACTGTAATTGAACACCAAACCCAAATGGGCATCTAGGCAGTTCATGAAAGTAAGATTGAATATATATGGCTATCATGAGCTGTACTGAACCCAGGTAAAAATATAAATCAGTGAACTACTGGAATTGAACACCAAACCCAAATGGGCAACTAGGCAGTTCTAGGCTTCCTCTTTTTGCTTTATCTGTTTCTTATCCCCTCCAAAAGGAAACTTTGTGAAACATAGGAATTTTCTTCATATGGAGCAATGAAAGTTCTGTATTTGTATCGCAATTGCTTTATGTAATAGTTCTGTCTGTATGCTTTCACTAAAACCTATATTAGTATTCAATTATATTATTGTGCTTTGTTCTGTTGTTGTATTGCAAAGCTCTCACAACTATTGCTGCTGCTAGGGGAAAATGAGTAATCACCATCCAAAATGCATTGTAATATAGATGCCAAGTATGTGCAATGTTTCTTTTGTGAAACAAACAGAGAGACAACTGTATGCATTTAAACAATAACCTAATTTCTGCAGTATAGGAAAGTATGTCTTATTCTCTAGGCATTGACATTGATGACCTATTCCTGATGATTATATATTCATAGAGATACATTTTTTGTTTCTATTATATTAAATTGGTAGTCATGTGGAAGAATTCTTGCTAATTCTAGAAGAATATGGAAGATGGTGTTTACAATGTTGTTTTCTGCTTGAATTTTTGTTTAAAGTGTTCTTTTATGCTATAAGCACAATTTGTTAACTATAAGATAGCTTGATAATCACATTGTTTTTAAATTTGTAGTTCTGTGGAAGAATTCTTGCTAATTCTAGAAGAATATGCAAGGTGGTGTTTACAATATTGTTTTCTGCTTGAGCTTTTGTTTAAAGTGTCCTTCTATGCAAATAGCAGAATTTCTTAACCTTGGGATAGCTTGCTAATCACTCAAATTGTTTTTAAAAATGAAACTTGAAAATGAGAATTTTCTTGATTATCTTCTTCCATCCTTTAGGACCTTCCCTTTCTTTTTGGGGTTTCTTTGCTTTGTTTGTCTTGACTGCTTTAAAATTTTACATTATATATGTTTACAATTTAGCCAACAGTGCAAGTTCAAAAAGAAAGACATTTTGTATCTGTTATTTGTGTCAATTCTTATATTGATTTCTGTTTCAGGTCCCAGCTCGTGCAGCTGCAGCAGCAGCTGTTGCACGAGCACTGGCAGGTGTTCCTCCTCACCAAAGGCTAGCTCTTTCATCAAGTTCTAGTGGCTTGGCTTCTCTATATGACAGTGGGCCTCGTGGTCAGACTGTGGAGCGACTTGAGGAAGAATTTTATGAAGAGGTGCTGCTTGATTCATATTTTAATAATTTTTTTTTCATTCCGTTAAGAAAGGTTGATGCCACATGTAACTTATACCAGAGGGACTGCATTCGTTTTATGCTACTAGTAATAGTGCTTGCATTGTGGACCATACATTATTGGTGCTATCATGCAGAGTTTGATGTCAATTTGATGTCTCCATTCTTGAAGTAGTAGTTTTTATTGGAAGGATTGACAATTTATTCATCAAGCTCCTCCTTGAAGCAGGGAATATTTTTTGAAGTCCATATCATAGAATATTTGGTTAGTTTATGGGAGAATTTGATGTTTGTTTAATAGTTAAATTATTGAACAGATTAAAATTATTTGAAAAATATTTATTATGTGAACTACTAGTTTCATCTTTGTGAATATATTATGCTTACATTAGGTTCATTCATATCATTCATGTTGAAATGGAAGAAACTTTAGAGTGCAGTAAGCCAAATTAAACTTCATAAGATCTGAAGAACTGGAATTTTCTGCTTCCTCCTTCGCATCAGCTAGGAGTAACTATAGAAATTAAAAGTGACTTTAACATGCATTCTTTGAATGACAAATGCAGTATTTTTCTTAGTAATTCAATTGTTGATCATTTTGCTTATGTTTTGAGGAGGTATACTTATAATTCCTCAATTTGTATTGTAAAAACCATTTAAAATTTAAAATACTTTTCCAGTTTAGTTCAGGATAACTATAAATGACTGGCATAACACAGATTAAAGAAAAAAGGAAAAATATTGGAAAAGTTTACAAATATGGCTCCTACGAGCAGCTGATAACAAATATCAACAAAGATTCATCTCAGCTGAAACAAAACATCAAAAAGACCACCATACAACCATCAGCATGATCAACTGAAGCAATCTAACAGGAAATTACTTCAGTTCATACATAGGATCAAAAGGAGCATATGACTGATCTAGCAAACTATAAAAAACAAGAACCAAGTAAACATTTTTTGTTCAATTTATCATCTAAGGGCTTAACACCCTTCTCTAAAGACTTGACCCTAAAGTCAACAAAATCCTGAAGCCAGGATTCAAGATAAATCCTAATAGTAACTGCTAGCAAAAGTGAAGCATCCAAGCAGTATCATTGTTAGAAGGAGTGCTTTGAACTTCAATTCTTTTTTATTAAGAAGGGTAAATGCTTTTGACCTGGAGCTATGAACTGGTGAGGTCACAAATGGGGGACCTCATCCCCAATATATATTCTCAACAATTACACCCCAATGGGGTTTGAACCTTGATGGCAAGAAAAACAGCAACACAACTTAACCATCACACCATGCCACTAATGGCAAGTGCTTTGAACTTCAAATTGCTCAGGGTTACCACCAACAATATTTTTCCCTTGCTATGAACACCTCCACCAGGATCAGTAATAGCATCAGGAAGAATAGCATCAAAAGGACAATCATCAGCCCCAAAATCACAAATCATAGGAGCAATATCCAATTCAGGAGCAACACCAACAGCAATATCAGCAGGAACACTAACAGTAGAACCAACACCAGAGTTACCAGCACTGAGCAATATCCAATTCAGGAATAGCAATATCAGCTGGAACACTAACAGTAGAACCAACACCAGAGTTACCAGCAACATTTACCCCCAAAACAGGATCAGAAGAATCCATCTGACCATAGTCAAGTCCAAAAGACTGCTGAGAGGAAGCAACAATAGAAATATGAAATATCCTTCTGAACTGGCCAACCATCCCAATCATAAACAAGATCATCTGGAACCTTGCCCCACTGAAAGGAATGAGGATCATCAAAAACTCTGCTATCAATGAACTGCACAATATTCTCTTTTTTCCAATGAACTTGCATGGCCACAACATTCGCAATCAGAGAAACGGTGACTTTTGGAGAAAAGCCAGTTAGCATGTGTTTAAAGTTTTGAACCCCTGAAGACATCCTCATTCCTAGCAATCTAGATAAATCAAATAACTTCTGAAGACATGATAAACCATATCTTGTGTAAAGACGTATCCTTAAGAGAAGGACACAAAATTTCCCAAATAAAACCTCAAACCAAGTAATACTAGATTTGCCAGCTGGGAAAGCCCAAATAGTTAAAACATTGCCAAACTAGTTTAGAAAAAGGACACTCGAAAAACAGATGGGAGACTGACTCAAGATTACCACAGACCAAACAAGATTTAGACTTAGGACCAAGCATAACCTAACCAACAGAAAACTTATTAAAAAGCAAGGACCATCTAAAAAAGCACTTCTTAGGCTCGATAAGGTTAGATCATATCCTCTTAAACTGCTTGGCCCAAACATTATTAGGATCTTTTACACCTCAAATAACATTTAATCTCTTATACCACTTTTCAGAAAAGGATAATAAAGAATATAAATACTTAGGAGTAACTTTCAAAAACTTCTTACCCACTAGCCAACTAACATTTTCCCAAAGATTATCATCCCAATTAACAAGTCTGAAAGATCCCTCAAGACCAGATCTCTTAACCATAATATAAGTCATTTTATGCTGAATTGGAAATTTGGAATATGAAAAATTTCATGAATACAATTCCATTCCAATAGATTACCATCATCAAGGATGTCACCAATAGACTTAAGGCATTTATTATGTCAAGAAAAAGCAGAGCAACCTCTAGTAGACACCAAGAAGAGCTTTCACCACAAAAGACTGCCAAATGGACCTGAAGCCCAAAAGCTTATCCTTAGAATCAGAGAAAACTTCATGACCTTGGGTTCGTTCCTTCACAAAAACCCAAGCCTTCCAAATAGAACAAAAAACAGAAGGTCCAAAAGTTAAGCTTTGAATTTCCCTAAAAGAATATCCCATTGGTGCAAATCATTCCATTTAGAATTAAGGTGCAAATCATTCCATTTAGAATTAAGGTGCAAATCGTTCCATTTAGAATTAACCTTAGGCACACAATTATCCAGATTGTGTCTAAACAGTTTGTAATAATCACCCCTAATTTTTTTTTTTGAAAATTACTTCAACTGAAATGAGATACAAAGCAAGGTCCTTTCCACTTTCTGATCACCCAGTTCTTCAGATGGGCAAGATGAGAGCATACTGCGTTCTGGACTATACAATGAACTAAAATGCTTGCAACTGAAAGAGAAATGCACTAGGTGGCCAGCCGGCCGATCTCACTTATTCAGTGGAGTGCTTACGCAATTGAAAAGAAAGAGCACTATACACTTACTTAGCAGAGTATGATTATAAAGCAACCACTTATTCGGTGAGTAAGCAAAGGGCACTTCCACTTATGCAGTGAATAAACAAATTACAATTAAACCACTTGTTCAGTGGGGTAAGCAAATCCAAGAACCGTTCCACATATTCAGTGGGGTGAGTTCACACATGCCAAATTCATTGGCGGTACTATCATCTAGTGTTTACAATACAAATGCATAGAAAAGATATTTTTCGGCATTATAACCTTCTGAAATATTATAAAGTTAGTTCATATGCATTATAAACACCATATAAGAGGAATAGCAGTTGATATAAATTATAAAGTGCTGATAATAGCAGAACTGCTGTAATATCCTAAAATAGTGCTAAAATTATGAACAAATCACCCAATTGTTGGACAACAGTGGTATACCTTGTGTGAATGATGAAGAATTGCTGGTGCAGGTCTGATAATGTTCTGCTGCCACTATATTTCTGTCAAATCAGACTTGGGAAACATGCTGGTAATGCACAAAGTTACTGAATGGAAGCATTCTAACACACAAAACTGCAATTACAGAAAATTACTTCTAACTGCCCAATAACATACTCCAAAATCACTGCTAAGAAAGATTACCATATTAGAAAAGGTTGCAGACCTGCTGTAGGTCTGAAAATGGACATTTTTGCAGTTGTTGCAATCAATCACGACAGCAGATGATTAACCCACCAAACTCACTCCAGCCAACGAAGTCCACCTTACATTAGATGTTTTTGCACTCTCCCAACCTAGACGCCACCAAAAAAATTGATAGACCTTCACAAAGGGCAGCGATTCTCTCCTGGAGTCTCACACTCTAGCTCCAGGTAAGGCCAACAAACTCCTTAGTCTGAACTGCTTCAAATGTATGGCCTGCAATGTCATGTAAATAGTGTCCAAATAGCAGATAAAATACTAACAAATCACCCTTATGCTTGCAATGGTGTAAAGAAGAATGGTAAGCCAAGAGTTGTACGACCTGTTCTAGAAATGGTATGGCCAGCAGCAATGTTCCCTTAAAACTGATCACTCAAATCATTGCTAGCAATCCAAAATAACAACTCAAAATACATTGAATACTTGCAACCCAAAAACTGGAACTCCTCTCTGCAACTCATTGATGATCTCTGTGTTAAACCACTCTAACCAGCTAGGGGGGTTTTCATCTCCAAAAGCAGCAACTCCAAGAGGGTATTCATCCTCAAGAAGTTTTGGAAGAACTCAAGTTCTCTCTAACAGCAAGAGATAATAACATTTCATGGCTAACCTTGCAAATGAGCTCTCATCTCCTTTTATAACTTTTCCAGAGGGAAATCACCAATATTTTAAAATAATAATTCCATTATTTTCCAAAATGACCTTTTCGAAAGATAAATAATATTTCAATGTTGAAAAAGGCCCCCCAAGACTAGGCGTCCAACTTTGATGCATACTTAACACTTTTAATTGAATTATTACACCTAGCTGTCTTTTTAATATTTCAGCGTTAGACAACTTAAGTGAATAAATAGTTTAATTTACCCAAGATACAGAAAGTACCAAAATGACAATAGAAGTATAATTTCGATCATACTAACACGATACTTAAGACTTAGGATGATGATCAGAGGCAATTGGGTGACATACTAAAAATAGCCAGTTCCTCCAAGAAGTTTGGAGAGCTCCCAAAAGGTTGGAAATCAATTATGAAAGCATCAAAAGGATCCACATCATCAACTGAGCTCATTGCCATGAATACAACTTTGATAAACTGAACTTGTGCTCTCCAAGAACTTTGGAGTTCTCCCCATACTCACCAATTAACCTATGGGAAGACTCAAAAATAGGCTAATTGTCCACAAATTGATTATGCTTGAGAAGGGGACATTACACAGTTGTTTCCATGGTTCATTACCAAACCAAGCCTTTACAAACACTTAACAGCAAGAGAAACACCATAGATAAAAATATCTCTTAACCCCATACCACCAAAAATGCTAGAAGCAACAAATTGGGCCCAAGAAACATCATGCCTCTTCTTATTTTACCCTTACCATCAGACCATAAAATGTTATTAATCAAGCTATTCAACTGCTTGACATGAGATGAAGCCACAAGCTAGCAGGAAGAAAAATAAATAGTATAAGATGAAAATACTTTCTGATAAACTTGAGACCTCCCTACCAAAGAGAGGAGATTACCCTACCACTTCGAAACTTTACCCCTTACTTTATCCATAACTCAATCCCACAGACTTTAGAGAAGGATTAACAGAAAATGGAATATCCAAATATTTGACAATCACATCCGGACCATGACATTTCCAACTAATTCAGATAATCAGTTATCTAACTCAAAATACTAAACTTATAAACTACAATTTTAGACCCAAAAGCAGTACAATATAACTTCAATCTCTTATCGAGCACCTTAAAATTCACTTCATTCAAATATGCAAAAATAGAGGTGTCATCTACAAATTAGAGCTCAATAATAGAATCCACAGAAGGCAAAGACAAACCCTTAACTGATGGGCCCAAAGACATATCCCTTAACAAATAATGTAGTGCCTCAACATCAACAACAAATAAATAAGGGTCAATAGGACAGCCCTGCCTTATAGACCTTAAAGAGAAAAAGAATTAGATGAGTCACCATTAATGTAAATCTGTGCTGGATCATCCCTAAATAGGACACTAATCATTCTGAAAAAAGTATCTTGAAACCCAAGAGTCTTAAGCATAAGCAAAATGAAAGTCTCCTTAATCTTATCATATGCTTTCTTAAAGTCAAGAAGAGCCATACCAACATTTTGATTGGAAAACTTGGCCCAATGAATCCCCTCCCAGCTAGTAACCAGATTATCAAGAATATCATATATGCCACCTCTTCAGAAACCTTGACTGGGAAACATAAATAATATTACGCAAAACCTTCTGCATCCTCAAAGCAAGAATTTTAGTACAAATTTGATAGAAAACATTCAATAAGGTGATTGATCTCCAATTATTAATTTGAGAGGGATCACCACCTTTCAGGATAAGCTTAATTATTCTCCTATTAATATGCTTACACAAAGACCCAGACTCAATGGCATAAGACTAAACCTTCAATAAAATCTTGCTTATCCAATTACTATTTGCTTTATAAAATTTCACAGGAAACCCATCACATCCAGGAGCCTTTCCTTTATTCATGTGGCGATGGCATTGGATACCTCATCAAGAGAAATGCATTGGAACTATTCTGGCTAAGCTTGCAAGGAACAATCTTAGCCACAATTCCTAGCATTCTTAATATCTCCAAAATCACCCATAACAAAAAGATTGCCATAAAAATTGGAGAAGGCACTTCTAATATCACCCAAATGAAACCACATAAGCTAGAACTATCCTTAGCACCTCTAGCTTTGTAAAATTGGTGACACCTTAAGATATACTTTAAGTCAACAGCTGCATTCTGTAAATTAATGTCAAAAGGATTGCCTTGCAACCTGCTCTCAATAGAAATCAATTTCTCTTGAAACCTTCTCCATCTGTCAGCTCTGGTTTTGGCCTTATACCTACTGAAGATTCTCATAAAAGGAACAAACGACTTGATAGCTTTACTCCATCTACTAACACAAGAGACCTTAGAAAACTTTCCAAAATTCAAGACCCTAAGTTTGTACAAGGTGTTAGCACAAGAGGAATCCTTCAAATGAGAGACATTCACTTTATAAAGCCCTTTAAAGGTGTAGGGATACTTAAGAAGATGGGAAATAGGAAGCAACTCAATCTCAACAGGGCGATGGTCAAACATGTTAGCAGGGAGAACTTGCATCAAGTTATTATTATGAACAGGAGGTATGCAGAAAAAGATTTATCAACCATAAACTTTATCAAGCCTAGGAAAAAACCCTCTTATTAGCCTTCTGAAAATTAGATGAAGTAAACCAAATGCCTTTGCTATCTCCTTGACAATCCATAAGAGGATCAACAAGATTCCTCTTCCTCTTAGTTTTGTCCCAATTTTTTTTCTTTTCCTTTCCATTCAAACTTACAGCTTCCAACCTTATCCATACCACTCTCAATCATGTTAAAATCCACACCAACAATTGAGGGAATATTTTTTGGGTTCAAAGCCAACCAATTCCATAAATCTGCTCTTTCATTATAGCCATTGGGTGCATACAAAGTATAAACACTAAAATTACTACCATTAAGATTTAATTCAATCCAAACAACTCTGCAGCAAGGAGACAAACCATAACTAACAACATACTGTCCCAGAGAAGGATTCAAGTGAATGTAAACACCCTCCCTACCTTTGATATGTTATATTAAAAAACAACAGAATTAGGCCAAATCACTTTACAAGCCCCTTCCAAATAACATCTAATAGATTTGACTTATTGAAGCATCAAACAATCAAGATTTAGTATTTACTCTATTCTTACCAGAAGACTTAATCAGATACTTTCTGTCATGGGCCTCAAGGCCTCTTAACATTCCTTCTTTTCAACTTCATCAAAACAAATCAAAGAGAGGGATAGGGATTAATTGAAGAGAGGAATATTAACCCCCTTGTTCAATCTTTCAAAATCAGAGGGGATATCATTACTTTTACCCCCCTAAAAAAGACCCAGATTTGCTTTCTTCAATAGAAATATGTACATCCCCTCCATTATCATCTCCCAAAGTCAACTCCCCACCCCCATCAACCAAGGTAGTTTTCTACCTTTTAGATGCTTGTTACTTTTAGCCTTAGGTGTTAGAATATTATATTATCTATTATTAATGGTCAATACTACTGTTGCTACAGTAGTTTGTAGGTGAGGTAGTTAGACATCTTAAATGTCTACAGTGATCTACCTCCTCTATATATTGTAATCATCTCCTTTTGTTAATTCAAGCAATTTTTAGCCCAAAATTGTTTCATGGTATCAGAGCTGTGGTTGCTCGTCTGGGTCTGACTCCCTCACAGGAGGGCCCAGGATTCTGGGAGGGCGTTTAAAAAAAAAATTCGAAGGTTTTTTGTTGAGATTTTCGTGGGTTTCTTCTCACAGAAAATCGAAACCCTTCTTTGCAAAATCGTGGCTTCTATGTCTGAGGATTTTCGTGCCGTCAAAAATCAAGGGTTTTAAATAGCGTTCTTTCTTCTTGGTTCTCTCAAGGGCGTTTTAGGTAGGTCAGTTTTTAGCTGTAATTCGAAAATTTTAGTAGCTCTTCTGCTTTGTGGCAGCATTATTACTCGTCAGCCTCTTACAGGTAGCGACTTCTGTGAGCGTGTTTTTCATGTCTTATCTGATTTTTCGCGACCCATGAGAGTAGCGTTTTTCCACGCACTGTGACTTCCACTAGTCATCACGGCCTCCTTTCCACCGCATTGATCTTTGGTCTTTGACTTTTGCTTTCGCGTTTTCCGCGCTTTGTGAGATTCTGAATACGCATTCCTGATCTTGGGTATCTTGTGTTTTGCCTGTGATTTCTAAGATTTTTAGAATACGTTTTTGGGCTCCAATCTACGTGCGACTTTGAAACTTGTTTCTTCCTTGTACCTAGTGCGGTCGGATTTCAGAAATTTTGCAACACAGGTACTAAAGATTCCGGACATTTTCTGCGAATTTTTCAAGCTCATGGCTAGGGTTTCTAGAAATTTGGTGGGGTTTTGACCCTTGATCAAGTCAATTTTTTTAATTACAAATTCTTGGTGGGTTTTCAAGAGCTCAAATGGAGTTTGTCGATGGAATTATTAAGGTGCTTCATTTTTTTAGATGTCTAGGATTTAAATGCTTACGGTCTACATTACGGCTAGGGTTCCAAACCCTCACGTTTTGAGGCGACAATTGATGGGTGAGTTTTTAAATATTTTTTTCCCTTTAAAAAAAATAAAAAATCTAGATTCACGGGTTTTTAATATTTTTTTTCCCTTAAAAAAAAACTCATTGTGAGTTTTCATAATTTTCCCTTAAAAAATTCCTGAAGGGTTTATAATTTTCTCCTCAAAAATTAGGGGTCAGTTCCTATTTACCCTAGTTAAGGTTTCTATTGTACGGGAGGGCTCTCTGGTCTTTGGTTTTTTACCGTTTTTTCCAAAAAAAACGATGATTTGTAATCTTGGGTTTGGTGATTTTTTCCTCAAAAATCGTGGTTTGTTGCAGTCTGTTTTTGTCGCACCTCAAGTTGCTGGGGCGAACATTTGCACAATTAGCTTCTTGCAGTCTGTTCTCGGGCATCGTGCTCCTCTGCAAAAGTTTCG
Organism: Sequoia sempervirens; assembly: GCA_007258455.2. NCBI lineage: Eukaryota > Viridiplantae > Streptophyta > Pinopsida > Cupressales > Cupressaceae > Sequoia > Sequoia sempervirens. The sequence goes on from VDFB02353167.1 coordinate 16,070, forward strand.
ACGGTTTGCCGATTTATCCTCAAATCGTGGCAGCTGTTCTCGGTGTGTCTCTGGTTTCAGGGAAGGACAGCTCTGTTATCCAACGTCAAGTTGGACTTTTTGTGATGACTTCTGGTCAGCAGTTCTGCAAATTCTGGGAGGGTTCGTGGCAGACTCATCTCAAGTGGCAGAGTCAGTGGCAGGCTCTTGTCTTTTGTTGCAGAGCTTCCTAAAGAAGGGGCAGCCTTCTTTGTTTTATTCTGGACGGTTTTTTGTACTCTTGGTCATCAACATTCTGCAGATCCAGGGAGGGTCTCTGTAGCAGCAGAGTGTTCTGAAGAATTTGTGACCAATTGACCTACAGAGTGTTTTCTGTAGGCTAGTTAGATGATTGACCATTAAGGGAGGGTGTTAGAATATTATATTCTTCTTATATTAATGGTCAATACTACTGTTGCTACAGTAGTTAGTAGGTGAGGTAGCTAGACATCTTAAATGTTTACAGTGATCTACCTCCTCTATATATTGTAATCAGTTCTTGTTAATACAAGCAATCAGCCAGTTCACTGAACATTAGGTCCTGGGTCAAATTTAGCACCCAACCTTTTAGCAGAACTTTGTAATGCAGGTTTTTGTTTACAAGATCTAACCAAAGGTCTTGAATTTTCTACATGTTTTAATAGTCTCTTGTTGTTTCCATTGACTTCAGACATCAATGACAAATAAGAGGCAGAAGAAAGGCACTTCCAAACCAAAACACACACTAGGAGCAGTAGGAATAACAATATATTCTTCATCATTTTCTATAAGAACTTGAGGATTCAAAACCTCTTCCAAATCATTCCCATTATCCATATGTATATATCGCCAAAAAATATCATGAATATTATCATTATCCATATAAAAATCCCCAAAAGAATCGACATGCTTCAAATTAAGATTTTCATTCACATTCTATGTTGAAAATGGGCAAGCAGACCTCAAATGATCATCTCTTTTACAGTAAAAACAAACATTTAAGCCACCCAAATGATTAATTTTAATTTCCTGCCAGAATCCATGTAAAGGAACTGAAATATAATTTGGAAGAACAATACCAGGCTTCAAAGAAATTATAGTTCTTGCATTCATATGCGGGAGAGAAACTATAGTTTTCTTTCCATTTTAGTAACCTCATGCAATGGTTTCAACTTTCAACAATTGAGGCAACAAAATTCACAAGGATGGAGGCACATTGCATAGCTCAACCCTTTTAGGGGAGGACTTCAAAACTACCTCTCCTGGATTTAAAATAGGATCCTAAGCAAATTCATGAAACAATGACTTTCCCACATTTCAGAATCCTTTGTTAGTAACGCGCTTTTGCATACCATTAGACTTAAGACGCAAAAGGAATAAGCCTTTTGGAACATCGACAGAAGGACACATATAAACCATGTTTCTTCCACCAAATAGATGCAAACCAGTCATCACAAAATTTTCAGAAAGGCAAAGTGTCAAGAGGCAAACAAACAAAGAAAATACTGATTGGCTTAAGCTTGCATGCTTCCTTTTCCAACACTTAAACAGTTTCTTCATTAGGAACTAGAGAGAGAGAGAGTAACCACATGCTTACCATTTGCGCCTTCATTTTTACCCTGAGCTTGAATGGTCTCTGCTTCTTGAACCAAAAATTCTACTCCTCCGCACACTAATGGGTCATCACCAGTGATAAGTTCATCCTTGAAAGATTTGCTACCACCGCTGTCTCCCTTACCATCCTTCTTGACACTTCCCAAACAAATGCACATCCCACACAATAAATGCAGGATTGGCGTTTCTTGAGGAGCGGAATAATCACAGGACTGAATCCTATACATATATAACCTAACCAGCCCACCAAAAATGCAAAACCTAAATACAAATATAAAAACAAAACATAACAACCCAAAAAAACATAACAATAAACCTCTAAAACCAATGACTCCAGGACACAAAGAGGAAGAAAGCTCAATGAAGATGACAATGGAGGAAGATCATTTGAATTCCACTACCAGCATCCACATCAGCTCTCCCCCTGCTTGTTGTAAACTTTAACACAGATTATTTATTTCCCTGATTCATTTATATTGTAAGATGAGTAAGTTTCTCAATCAATTAAAAATTTCAATCTTGCATTGATTTGTGATGTTTTCTCTATGCAGGATTTTGACCCAGTCAGGCATGTTTTGGAAAATATTCCAATGGAAGAAAATGACCTAAGCCATTTTGAGAAAAAGGTAGGATTATTCTATCTTTCCTGGTTTACTTTCTTTATTCTTTGATAAGATTACGGATATGTAAGGTCTCTTTTTCTTGTGATTTTTATTCAGTATTTTTTCTCTCTTGCTTTGAGAATAAAGGTAGAGATTAAGACATAATAGAATTCATGATTTCTAGTTGTATTAGATGTTCCTGGTGTATCTAATGCAATATAATCAGTATACAATGAATACAAGCAGTATACATAGATACCATGCATAAAGATTAATGCATTAAAATTAGTATACAATGTATATGGTCAAACACAATAAACCATTCTTCACACAACTGAATTCATTCTAAATAAAATGAATGAAAACATTCAAGAGAGGAAAACGGAAAACTCAGAAATACACACACACGACACCAATTTTAGCTTGCACAAAAACTGGTGGGTGATGAAATGCAGGATTAAAGGATGCTGCTAATAAATGGACAGGAATGTCGTACAGAGAAATTTCTAACTCTTGGAGTTCAAAGTCCTCTGCTCTTCTTCAACTTGCTAGCTCAAACATGTAACATGGAATCATAGAATCCAAACAAGATTGCTTAATCCATTATTTGTATTTAATGGATTTTGGGTTGTGCCTATTCTTCAAATTTATTCCACAACCTTGACAGGTTCTGGATTGAAGTATTACTTGCTACTTGGCATCTGGTTATGTGGAGAGACCATATCTCTTGTTTCCTTTTTGTTGGGTCCATTTTAGAAACCAAACAGTCATCTATAATGATTTTCATTGCACACCATTTGGCATCTCTTTTACTTACCCTTGCTTTTCCCGAACAGGCCAGCTATTTGGTATCAGACTTTAGCCAATCTTTGTGGATCAATTCATTGAAAATAAAAAAAACTATGGTTGCATATGCTAATTTTTATTTTATAATATAAAATATTTTCAATTTCAATCAATGAATAAGAGTAAATAATTCCCTAAATCTTTTCCACAAATGCTTCTACAAGTTTCCATTCATGAAGATGAGCTTAGGAAATATGTAAATTTCAAGTGGAGGTGTTTTGCGGTACATTTTTCATCCAATACTTTAGTTAAGAGTTTTAAGATTAGCATATCCCCAAAAATAATTAAGGGAACATACAAATGGGATGAAACACATTCACTGTATTATCATGTTGGATTTGGGTTGCCATAGATTCGTCTACAGATGTTAGAACCTATAAAAAATCTAACCACAAAAGTAAAAGACAAACTTAACAGCCAAATTAATAAAATGATTTTAGTCACAGATAGAGATTGAGTTCTAAGACATTTTCTAGGCACTTGTACACCAGATATTTGTACAGCTTTGTTATGGTGGATTGTTAGCAATGACTTGCATTTAACAAAATTATTTTAAACTTCTACATGAGATTTGGTGAGCTTTAATGGTTTTCCCAATGCTCTTGTTTGGACTGTTATTATATTTCAAAAAGATGGGTGAGAGCATGATTGCAATGGCAGCAGAGAGTTTGTCAATTGAACAACAAATAGCATCGAGTGATGTCCCCATGAGCTCTCTGTATATTACTATAGTGTTTTTGTTGTTCATTGTGTTAATGTTTTTCAGATGATTGGTTAGCTTCTAACTGGCTGTTACATGTATAAGGTCTAGTATTAGCAGTGTTTCTCTGAGTTCCTGTACTAAAAGCAGCTGAAATCTTAAAAAGTAAATACAATGTGCTAAATTTGCAATGATGATCCTTCTCCTTTAACTTTTTAGGGTTTTTTTGGCATTTTTTTCTTAAAAAGTTACTTTTAAATTTTTTTTATGCACCAAATGAGCTGTCCAATAAAAAGGAGATGCCCCCTCCAAGTCCTTAAGTTCCTGGAACATCCACATGGAACACTGAATCATATTAGTGATACCAGAAAATAATGGGATAGTTTGAGTAAAATGCATGATGATCTATTCAGGGTTTTAAGGTATTATCAATTGAAGGAGTCAGTGTCCATAGTGTCTGACTTAAAAATTAAGTTCTTGATATAATTTTAAATTGTTACAATTTTTGGATTGCACTTGTGGAGTCTATGGATGAACTATTAATATTCTTGAGCTTGTTGATTGTGAAAGTACATACCAGGCATGCTCATTTTCTTGCTTATGTTGGTCTATGAAGCATTTACTATTAATGCACATCCCATTTATGGTCATAGTACAATATCTCCTACTTGTATTAAATAGGGTTTAATATCATCTGATAAATACCATGGACCATAAGACACTTTTTTCACAATCTGTTTTGATGAACCCAGTAGTCTCCACAAATCTGTGTAATAATGTTTGCAAAACATACAAACAGTAACATCATATCCATATTGCATGGAGTGTTCACTAAATTCTCAAAAATGCATGTCAGCAACATCCTCACCGTGTAATGCCAATGATCCATAAGGATATTACTATGAAAATATACTTCTGTTAATTTGTTACATTAACAAGTAACAACCATTAGAAAACATTTCCAGTACATATGTTATATTACCAACCTTAAATTCATGCATATATAAGATAATATGTAATTGTATGTATGTGGAAATAGAAATCAACTTATCCAGCAACTTGGGAAAATGATTGAGAGCAAAAGGTATCATGAACGCATTTCTATTTAAGATCAGACCCAATATTGTATACCAAGAGACACTTGCCATTAGATATGAGATATGCTGGCAAAACACACTGCATAAAGCCTGCAAAACATGCCATATAAAGCCTCTTTGAATTCTTAGCGCCACAAAATTTGCATGGCTACTGTCACTTCATTCCAGGAGATATGCAGTGGACAATGGTATAAATTGCTAGAATTAGGACATGGAAACAACTATAAAAAAGAAATGAGAATTAGAAAATAGCCTTCATCCATAAATCCAAAAGGTGTGAAGATAACTGTAACAAAATTATATTAAGCTGATTTTTTTGTACATGACATTATTGCAGGTGATGAATGGTTGTCTTATCTTCTCTATCTGATTCAATCTTAGCATGTACAACATAATTGTTGATATGCAAATTAAATGTCATGGAAGATGGAATGTGATCCTTCATCATTTGTCAGTTGCAGATGAGCTACCAAGAAGTAATGGCTAGTCCTGGTCTACAGGATGCGGCCACTTAACCCCACAAGGGGGAATCCGTAATGGAACAAAGCCAAGCCTTAGAAGATTGAGCATCTTTGTCATAATTTTCCAACAGAAATGTTGGTGCGAAAATAGATGCAAGATCCTATAGGCTTCAACAATGAAGGACATTGGTTCTTGTTAGGAGCCAAACTAAATTCTGAAGTTTTGACTCAACAATTCTGGAAATGAAAATTTGCTCAAAAATACCAAAATATTATTTTGTAGAGTTCAAAGTATAATCTATTTTTTTGCCAGAATAAAGTCACTGAAGCTCTGATTTGATTACAACCAATAATGAAAAGAGTCAAAGATCACAGGTGAACCACTCTGGATTTTGAAGACATGTAATCTCCTATGTAGAGGTGTTAGTTCAACCAAATAACTCAATTTCAAATCTCATAAAAATAATAGTCAATAACTCCCTATTACAATGAATTTCGAGTACTAATAAACAAATGAATCTCGTATAAAAATAACTAGTATTTGGTTTGTCATATAACGGATAGGTGTTGGAAAGGTGCTTCAATGCTCTACACAGCCATGCAGTCCATTTTCTAGAAAATTCACCAGGTATACAAAGATTTATCTGATGTGATTTT
>VDFB02353168.1:0-27004 GCA_007258455.2 Sequoia sempervirens
AGAACAATCCGATTTGCTCTCATGATGGACTGGAAAGCACAACATAAAAAGTTAGCTAGAGTTAATTAGTTGTTTAGTAAACATCAAATGCAATTGTTCTACACAAAAACTCCAGAAATGAACTTGCATACGAATCAAATTGAATAAACAATTAAAATGGATACATCATGTTGCTTGCTGGTAAATTTCAGTAATAAGAGATCAGTTCAGAAGCTAGTGCACCATATCTCATGATTTGACTCAACATAAAATTTGGGAAAAACGCAAGCCTAGAGGTTTCCAAGCATAATTCATACACAATGAATTCATTCATTTTAGAAGAAAAATTACCATTCATTCAATTGGGGAAAAACCATTCAATATTTCAATTTTTACTAATGAATATATTTGTTCTTCAAGTAGCTTGCTAAAACTTCCATACGTTGACTAATAAGAAAACACTGAAGGAACCCCGCATAAGATTTTTCATACTCAACTTAACATAAAATTTGGGGTTAAGAAATCGTAGGGTTTTCCGGGTACTAGTTTATTTTGGAAGATAGAATACATTGGGTCTTCAAGAAGCTTGCTACAAACGCCCAGATTTTGATAGAAGTTTCAGAATTAATAAAATAAATAAATAAACCACACTATTTCTCAAATTCACAAACGCCTAGGGATTGCCATGTTCAAATTTTCTACAAGAAAGAGTCAGCTGTTTTGGAAATGAAAAGACATCACATTAGTTTTAGTTGCATAGAGGTATTTTGAAAACCAAAAGAGATCACATTAGTTTAAGTACCAGAGAGAGTGGGGTGCATACATTTATTTAATACAAGTAAATGAACCAGGTCTTTGAGTAATTTACTTCAAACCTTAGGGTGTAAGAAGGCACGTTAGTAATAATGGAGCAATTAAAGAAATTCCCACCACAAATTCACGATTTTAATTCAAATTTTAGAGAGAGACAGATTGACTTCTTTGAAGAAACACCAATAATGAATTTATTTACTACAAGTGCATGAACTAGGTCTCCAAGCAACTTGATTCAAATTTCCAGATGTAAGATGTAGTTTCAGTAATTATGAATCAGTTTAAAAAAGCTCAGGACACAATTTCTCAATTTTAGAGAGAGAGAGAGATTAACACGATTACCGAAAAACCACTAATAAATTTATTTATTACAAGTGAATGAGGTACCTTTTTAAGCAATTTGCTTCAAATCTCCAGATGCAGAGAGAAATCAGCACATAGTTTCTAAATTTAATTTAACAAAAAATTTGGGAGAAACTAGACTACTGTTTTTCAGATCTGAATTTTCTACACAGTAACAGCATTTATTTTGGAAGAAAAAATAAACCACTCATTGACTGCTGTAGTTAGATAATATAAGCAGATATAATAGGCGTGATGTTAAGAAATAGTAGGGACCTTAGAGAAGAATTTTTGAGCATGGCTTCTAATTTGAACAGCAGTCTTGGTGCCAATATGCTCTGCAAACCAGAATCACAAATTTAAAATGGATTCCAATCCAGCTATATTTATGCAATTAAGGCCTTCGCTAATTCAAATCACAAACCTTAAATTTTCCAGACTTCAAATTTTAGGAGAACAAAAACAACTAAAGTATCCAACTAATGGAAGAATTACAGAGATAAAAAATGAAATACCTTCAATTCGACGCCAGGCTCGTCCATACAGTTTGAGGGCCTCCAAAAACTTGAGGTGCTCTTCTTCTGTCCACCTTTCCCTCTGCTTTGTTATTGTATAGGGCTTTCTCACCTGTAAAATACACAACATTTTAGTTTATATAAAGTCCCAAAATTACAGATGAGAAACAAAAGGGTGGAACTGGACATTTTTTAAACCACATGCCATTTAAACTTTCTCAAATCGAAAATCACAGAAGAAAAATGAAAAGGGACGTTTTAAATCTAGGCCGAGGAGTTTTATGTCCACAGATCCTGCAAAAGTAAGTTGATCTGATAATATATTCTGGACCACTCGGCATATTTTCAGTTAACTTGCCAGTATTTAACAAAATTTGGCACAATTACACGCAAGCTTTTACATTTATTGCCTCTGCTACAGGGGCATCCTGATTAGAAAGTCCTAAATCAGGACAATCAAACCCAGGACAGGCATCAGAAAACACTTTTAAAAAAGTAGAACAATTACTTCCTATCATAAATCAAGAAAATCAAACGCAGCTTTGAAAATCTCAAAATTATCAACGCAAAGCTTTGAAAAAGTGTGTCTAGCCTCATCGTGTTAGCAGACCTGCATAACACTTAGGATAAACTACAGAAAAGCAACAACTTTTGCAAAAATACAACCATTTAAGGTTTCTTAAGAACCCCAAAATTAAAGTCCTACAACTTGACCAAAACATACGCCATTAAAGTTCTCTTCGAAACTCCACAATAATAGACGAGTAAATAAGAGAATCGAAAACTTTGGCTAAAAAGGCCTCAAAGCAACTAGTATCAGGCCCACAGAAGAAAAGTGCAGAAACAATACATTAAGTGCAACAATCCAACCTAAATACACAAATTTTTTTTTTTTTTCAAAACCCCCAAAATCACACAAGAAGAATCAACAATTTTCTCAAAACCCCAAACCACAGAAGAAGAGTGAAGCTTATTTTACTTCAACTTCCTCAAAGTTAATTACACAGCCATAATCTGGCAGATAGAAAAAACAATAAGAGAAAAAGATTACTCTGCAAAATCTACAGAAAAACCAATCTTGAATTTGCATGGAAAGCTCCAATTGACAAACCATCATTAACCAAACCCCATCATTTATCAGTCTAAAATCTACACAGCGAAAGATCCAATCAATCATAAATCTTGTAGATGGGCTATTCTCCAACCAAATCCTAGTTTTAACAAGAAATCTTCCACAGAAAAAGATTTCTAAAATGGGAACACTCATACAGAAAACACACACACCCAAGATTAAACAGGTCACTCAGAAACATCATAAATTTATCTATCTCGTCTCGTTACAGACCTTTGCAGCGAGTTCGTCTCCAGACGAGGAAATATCTCCGACAATTGACGGGAAAGACATCATCGTTATGAAAACAGAGCAGAAAACGATTAAAAACACGGAAAATATCTAACAGAACACAATGACAGAATATTGTTGTCTGCTCTCTGTTGCTCGATGCATTTTTTTTTCCGTTATGCATAAAAATTTCCCTCAGCGCTCTCTATAAGAAAAAAAAACGAAATACAAGGCCAGAGATCTCCAGCCACGACTTTTTTTCCTTATTTTTCGATTTCAAAAAAATCCAGGAAATTGCGCTATTTTAGCTTGTGGCTGACATCGCAGGGCGGCTTTTTGACGTGTCATGGGAGCAGTGGAAGAGAGAAGAAGAGCCAAAAGCTTACAATTTCTTAGTGGGAAATTCAGATACGGTCTGGATTTACTGATTTTTTAATTAGACGGAAAGATTTTTGTGGGGGAGAAAAGATATTTAGGAAGAGATGGGATTTGGAAATATTTAAGGTGAAGAGAAAAAAAGCAGGGCCACGAGATTTGGATGGACTTTCAGTCCTCATCCACTCTTTTGCCACCTCATCTTTCGCTTTTTCCGCTTTTCCAAATGCCAGGTGGACTCCGACATGCGGGCCCACCACGGCTTTTCAACTTTCTTAATAATGCCTGTGTTCTTGGCTCTGGTCGCGCCCGATCTTTTGCTGACACGTGGGAGTGCCAACCAGCTTTTTTCGTACTGTGGGCTCTAGATTGTTCCTTTTAAGCGGTTACCAGTTCAATTTTTGTGGTTAGGGATTGCATTTGCAAATAGAAATGCTTGTTTCAGCGGTGAGGTGGGCCCGGGGTTAGCCGCCCCACGTGTCAACAGCCTAATTTAACACTTTCCTTGAGAGTTCGGTGTATTAATTTAATGAGAATGTATCCAAAAGGAATTATTCTTGGAGTGTAGAATAAAAACAGAGGCTTTTCTTGGACTTCGGTAGATTAGAAAAACTGCTACATGTGATTGGAGCATGTTTCTTGGTTTGGAGCAGGACCAGACAAAGATAGAGAAAGTTAACACATTTGGCCTTAGAAGCCAATTATATTTGGGGCAAACCTTATGTTGTTTTTTTAATTGGGTATTGTGTTTAACTTAGATTCCAAATTTAAGTCTTTTTTGTTTAGGATCTCTTCTCTTAATTATTATTAAAAGGTTATATAGAACAATAATATTTGGTTTCTATTGGTAAGGGATAAAAGTGTCTATTTCGTTTTTATTTTTATTTTTAATTTTTTGGGGTATTATCTAATTGAGTTTTTTTGGGGTATTATCTAATTGAGTGTTATAATGTTTATCCTATTGATATATGTTATAATTTTGTTCTTCGATTTCAAATCGCTTAAAAGGTGAAAACTTTCTATCCACCAATGAAAACTATATATCCACCAACATATGTTTCTTTATAATATTATATGTTTAAAAAGTTGTGTCAATGGAAAAGTGTTTTGAAGGTGAAAAGCCTTGAAGTCGTAAATATATTTATTACTCTTCTCTTCTACTAAGAATTGTTTAACAAAATATATGTGTGTTAACTAAATCCACTTACCTTTTATTAATATCAACATAATGAAGAGAAATAATATAGATTTTGCATTGAATGCTTTAAAAGCTTCATCAATAAGAGAATATATTAAAAGGTGAAAGCTTTGAAGCTATAAATATATTTATTGTTATTGGCTTCTATTAGCAAATGGTTAAAGGTGTGCAAGGTGTTAAGCGAATCCCCTTCTTTTTAATTAATATTAACATAAGGTAGAATGTAATATTAAAATAATATTGTAACTAATGACTAGATGAATCAAATCTCACATAATTAATCAATTCAATAATATAATTCAAAGAAGATTCAAATTTTGGCTTGATCTCCTAAGATGTTATAAAATCCTTATTTACATTCTTATGTAAGGGATACAAGGGCATACCACATATGTCATAAATGTATAGTTATAACACTCAATCCCCCCATATTTGGTGCACTAACTAGCATGTACCCTTGAACCCACTAGACAACCCCTTGGTCTAGATCAATTATTGGTCATGGAATGTCCCCACTTGGAGCTTTTTCAATATGGAGTCACCCATTATTTGGTCTAGACTGTATAATGTGACATCTAAGTCTATCTATTACATATTCTACTTTTCTAGCTCCTAAATTAGATTTTCTTGAAATTTCATGTTATCCCTTAGGCTCATAAGCCAAACAACTTCAATTGGATAACAAGGACTTGTATTTATAGACATAGATAGGTCATTAGTATGATCAAGTGTTATTGAAATCCATACAACTTCAATTGGATAACAAAGGACTTGTATTTATAGACATCTCATAGGTCATTAGTATGATCAAGTGTTATCAAGAGCTATCAAAATCCATACATGAAAAATACACTAGATTATTGAATTTGTGAGCATTAAAAGGAGAACTCTACATAATTGCATTATCATCATGTTCATGGTGTTTATATAAACTTGTAATTATTTCTAATGGTGTGACTTTTATGGAGACAAGATAAGGCCATCAACCTTTTGCATCGAAAGAAAAACTCATTTTGTCTCTTAGCACAACAATTCTTTTTAGAGAATAGGTGTATAACGATAAGGGAATAGAGAGAATAAATCAATAGGGATAAAGGACCAAGTCACATGATTGGGACAAAGCTTAAAAAAGTGAGTGCATCTAGAAATAGGTCACATGGCATGGGGTAGTTTGCATCATCAAAACTTTATACATTGAAGGACATATTTTTATACTATTGTTATATTTTGTCACCAAGTTTGGATTATATTCATCTATCAACAAAGAAAAAATTAGCATCACATGTGAAGTAAATAAGTACTTTTATCTCTTTTTCCAACAAATGTTTCAATTCTTAACTCTTATTTATTTAGATCTACTTGTTTATAATGTTTATTTTTCATATTAGATCTAAATCATGGTGAGAATATATTCAACACCCTAGAGTTTTAGGGTTACAAAATTGTATTTCTCTGCAATTTAAGATTATTAGTGAAAAATACATACTCATGTGATCCTTTCATATGTTCTTTAATCTAAAATCTAAATTAAAGCATGATTGAAAAAGACTAAAGTATGCTTTTAAATTCTAAACTAAGGAAAGATAATAGGTTGTATCCTTCCATATTAGAGATAATAGGATTAGAGAAAGCATAGTAATTTTTAATGATGAAGTTGTTTATTTTCTTCATTTGGTTTTAATGTGTTAGATCAAGAGCTAGAATCAAGAATCTAAACCTCAAATATGCCATTTTCACTATTTATATGTCAAGAGGATCTGGCTCCATGTGTGTTCATATCCTATTTTTTATGGTGGCATATGTACAACAATGGTATCATCCTTTTACTATGAATGTGTCTTGTATGGTCACAAATTTGTACTCTACAACCTTGTAACTTATCGAGCCTACAATAAAAAATTGATATTTGGATTGGGTGCTACCATAAGCACCTTTGGAGCCTTATCTTGAGGGAGTTGAATAAAAAAACATCCTCGATGATGATCAAGCCCCATAAATATTTGAAAATATTGGAATAATGGATCCTTGGGAATTAAATAGTAATGGAAATGTGAAGGGATGTGTAAATGTAGCTAAGATATTTTATTATTGGATTATATTTTTGTTGTATGGTGCACATTGTTACTTGTTTGATGTTTGGTTCATCTTGTGTCTTATATCGTTATGCAATTACCCTTAATTTAATAAGTGGTTTCATGATTATTTTATGGTCTTTTGGACACTAAAGAGGATAGGAATGTGAATTGGATTGAAAATGCAAGTGCTAAAATAAATAAATAAAAATTATCTTTTGGCTATTGACAAAACTACCATCATGTGGTCCTATCTAAGGGACAAAATTGTGGGCATGATGGCATCCAAGGTGCTTAGATAGTTCAAGCTAAATTTTAGTTTATTTATCATAGTTTTAGAAGGTTGGATGTGTGGTGGATTGTGGAAAGTCAAATTGTGTGAATCAATCATAAGTGGACATTATAGTCTTTATTAAATGTAAGAGGACCTAAATGAGAGGTAAAAGTGTGAAGTAATAATTATTCATCTTTGTAGGAGAAACCAAGGTTTACAATGATGTATTTATTTTCATTTAATAGTCTCTCCACTTATCCAATCAATATATTAATAAAAATAGTATAATTTATGTAAATGTTAGTTATATAATCTAGCTACTTTTCTTGAGTCAATATGGATAAATTTGTGAAAGCTATAATGATATGAGGCTCTAAGAGTGCCTTATAGTGTTACATACTTTGTTTCATAGATGTGAGGTAATATGAGTTATGTTATGAAAGGAAATTACTGCACATTAAGTACCAAAGAAACATGATTATTAGGAAGGTTTTTTGTGTGCATTGCATAATAATAATTTAATATTATTATAAATTGGTCACTCATGTAAAATGAGGTGTCATATTGAAGAGGAATTCTAAGATTCTCATTATAAAAAGATCCCACCACCTAGAAATGCATAATTATGACATTATAAGGTTTCTAGGACCATTTATATCATGTAAAAGGTGTAAGATCATCTATGATGTGAGAATTGTGCATTGTAAGATAATCAATGATAAGATTTATAAAGTGCATTTCAAGAAGGAACCTTTTGCTCACTAAATATAGCTAGTGTAAGGATTCTTGTAAGGTGGGATTGAATGCATGGGTGTGATGCATAGTCTTGCAAATTTGAATCCATATTTGTAGGGACATGTAATCTCTAAATGGGGCATTAGAATTTATGAAACCATTTTCATGTCTTAGTTGAGTTCCTTGTGTTTGATTGGAGGAATTTGACTAAGTTTTTGGGACCTATGGTTTCACTAACTAACCCAAGTGGTTTCTTATATGCATTGTACCTATAAATATAAGCACTTGGGTATTGTATTGGTTAATAAGAAAGAGATACACTTTGTGATTGAAATATGTTGAAGTGTGTGTTTAAGAAATAAAGCCAACATAAAGAAATATCTTTATTGTAAGCATTATATTTGTTAATATACAAAAATTATGTTGTGTTTCTTGCAAGTTTTTTTTTAAAGGGTTTCCTAGGGTACATATATCGTGTTAGCTTCATCTATGTCATTGGTTTACAATAGTTTTCACTACGTATATTATGTAACTTTCTTATAATATCTTATCTCTATTCTAGTTATATGTGTTTCCTTTAATTTTTTATCAAAATAAGGTTACTAATATCTATGAGGATGAGAATATTTTTCCCCTACGTTATTCTTTGTTTAAGTGGAATTTGTACATAGGTGAGTGTAGGTTTTATGCACAAGAAATGGCAAGCACTTTAAAGATAGAAAGAAAATTTTAATGGATAAAAATTTGAGCTATGAAACCTTAAGATGGAGGATATTCTTAATGAAAAGTATCAATGGGTCATTATACCAAGATATAATCTTATGACTATGATGAAAGATGACTAGGATAAACTTGATAATAAAGCAAGAAGCATAATTTAATTATCTTTTTATTTAGTGTCATTAAATTTTATCAAGTGAAGACACTACTTAGAAATTATGAAAAAAAAAATGGCCTTTGTATCAAATAGAGTCCCTAGTGAAAAAATATATATGAGAGTAGTTAAGTATTGCTCAAGAACGAGTGATGGTGAGTTAATTAGAAAACACTTGAATGTGCATTCAAAATTGTAGTGATTTAATTAGATTATCCGAGTGTTCAAATGGAGGAGGGAGATAAGTGTAAGAAAATATTAAGTTAATGGGTGAATAATACAAGTAAAGTAGGAGTTAAGCTAAAATGAATAAGCTATAAATTAGTTATAACTAGATGAAAAGTAAAATCCATTTTGAAGGAATACATGATTACTAAGCATTGATGAGAGAATCTAGAAGTTGTATGAAAATACAAACTTATTGAAAGATCAGCCTAATTCATTAATCATATTAAAATTTGTCAATATAACATCTATATGATAATTTTAGTAACAAAACTATTTACATAAGTGGGATTGTATAATCTTCATAAAATATAAAAAATATCTCTAAAAAGGTATATTAAGTTAGAAACAAAGATAAAGTTTAGCAATGTGTATATGGAAAAGATGCTCTTGAGTATTTAAGTTTAGTAGGTCTTATGTTTGATTTTTATATTTAATTTTATGCAATTTAAATGGGCCTAGTGTTGAAGGTGTGTGTAATCACACTTCAAACTTGGAGTGAGATGGGATAGGACACCTTGTAGAATTTTATAAAAGGTAAATGAAAAAGTCATGGTTGAATCCAAAAGGAGTGAGGATTGTACACCTTAAAAAATATATAAGGTAATGGGCATACATTGATAGCAATCCCCTTGTAAAATTAGAAAAGTAAGTTTCATACAAAAATATTAAACTTGTATTTTAAATCATAAAAATAAAAATAAAGGTTTTAGTATAGAGATGTCATCTTACCAAATAATTACATATGTATGTGTGTGTGTGATTATAACATCTAATTTAGATATATCGCATACTTTAAACAAATTAAAATTAATTTATTTAGCAGTATTTTGAATCTCTTATCAAATACAATATTTGAAAACTTTATAATAAAAAATTTGGTAGTAAATTAAGCTAATAGAAAATTGTAGAGAACTTTGTAACAAATAAGTGCAATAGATAAAACGATATCTAAAAGCATCATTAACCACCAAAAATAACTCAAGAATGAAAATATAGTATTTTAAGAAATGACCAAAATAATAATAAAAAAAAAAGAATAACAAAATAATCCTCAAAAACCCTTCTCAAAGTAAAGAGAGAAGTTAAGGGAGCAAAAATTCAAGTTCAAGTTAGAATGAATATGCAATAGCAATTCTTGTGTCAATGATGGGGATGTCTTCCCTTCAATCCCTTCAAGTAACCTTTAGATATTTACATCAAAATCATTGTAATTGTTGAAAATAAATAGTAAGTTGCCTTTATATAAATATAAATAAAATAAAATAAAGACTTTTGAATTTAAACTTGTTACAATGATATTAAATTGAGAAATTAATTAAAAGAAAAAAAGATTATTTTAAATAAAAGAGTTTAAATAATTCATTAATTATAAATAAATTGTTAAATCCTTTTAACTTATAAAGTAAAAATTTAAATCACATTGAATTTTTATACAAGTACTACAACATTCTGACTTAAATTAAATAATAAAAATAAAGATAGAAATTATATGTAAACATCAAATTTTCCACAAAAAGTAATATTTAACCACATTACATCTTGCATAACAACTACCAAATATTCACATTGGATATGAAAGACAAGGATTGGCCCATGTTTTACTCTTGTGTTTCTAGAATTGTTTTAAACATATTTCAAAAAGGAGTGGGGAAGGGGAGAGACTTTTGTAATTCTAGTCAAATCCTCATTATGAAGTTTAGATACAAGGTTGGTGTTTTCACATGGAAAATTGTAGGAAACCCAATGACTTAGTTATCAATATTAAGGTGGAGACTTTTATGGAATAATTAACCAATTTTATGTGGTGGAAAACTTGACAAAATTGTTAAAGTCCATATTGTGTGGTGTGCTGACACGTGCTTATTTCCAAATGAATATTCACATCTACTTTATGGGAAGGTGACTCACATGAAGATAGCATCTCAATGACTCATAGTTGTCTTGAATTGACATGTGTAAAGAGAGAATGGGTGAATCATTCCATACAATAATGCATCCAATATGTCATATTCCCAAACCTCCTTTTAATTTTAATTAAATATTATGATATAATTATTTGCATAATCTTTGATATAAGATTAGATTCTACCCATCACTTGGATTTATAAAATTAATATTAAAATATTCTTCAATAAGTGTTTTTAATGATAGTTTTTGAGTATTAAATCAGTAGATTAAAAAATGGTATAAAATAGTAATATTAATTTTCCAAAATATAAATATTAATAAAATTCTTCACAAGTATAAACCAAAACACTCACATTCACTCTTATAAATTATGAAAATAATATTAATTTATCCACAAGTCTAACCATTTTCATATTCTAATAGATTAGCTTTTATATTTTTTGTGGTTGGCATGACATGGAATCTAGAAAATGTTATTGTTTTTTTGTAAGAGATGTTTTTTTAGGGTGCATTAAGTATATGAGTGGCTAAGGAGGTGAATCTTCGATTGCAATAATGTTTAGAGGAAATATATTTTCCTATATTTGGATTTTATTAAAAAATAATTAATGAATGGAGTAAACATAAAGTTTGAACATGATAATACCATTATAATATTATTTTTATATGTTGGGATAAAATATGTAATAATTAAAAGAATGGAGATGGGATAATTAATTTTATATTTGTTTTCTATATAATTATAACAATTTATTTTGTAGTAAATTTTTATATGTATATATAATATTATTCTTAATTCTTTATATTGATTGATAGTTTAAATTAACGCTTTTCTTATATTAGTTACATTATATTTACATATTTATTTATAATTATTATTTTTCTTCTAATTTCATATATTAAATCAAAAAAAGCATTGGTCCCATTCGAATGTGAACTTTGTTAGAATAGTGATAGTTTGAAGCATCTTCTCTTGAAATCTCACAATTTTTAATTAGGATTCATATCTAAAATAATAAATTGCGTAAAAAAAGATTACAAATTTTTATTTTTATTTTTTTAAAGAAAAAATATTCTAAAAGAGTTGTGAGAAATTAAAATTTTAAAATGTACAAGAAATTGAAAAAATAAAATAATGTGTTTTATAAATTCCATCTCACAAGATTTTTTAGTGAATCATTTCATTTTTATTAGAATTTTAATTAAATTATTATTTTTTTTATAAAAATGCATTATGTAAAAGTAAAGTTAATGTTGTAGTATATATACATAAAATAAAAAACAAGGTAATATGTTTTAGATTAACATTTAATATGAGTTTTATTAGTGGGTAATATTATATGATTATTTATATTAGAACTTTGAATAAAAAATGGAGAGTAATATAATTCTAGTTAGTAAGGATGATGGAGATGATATTTTAAATCATCTTGAACTAATTGTAAGAGAAAAAAAAAGGTATTAAATATGTTATTTAGACTAATCAATTAATACAAGCAATAATATTATGGACAACTCTAGTTATATAAAGTCATGGGTAATGAATATTAGAAATTGGAATGTTAATTGTTGAAGTATTGAAAGATAGAATATGACAAAAGAAAATATTTAGTTCTATACTTGAAGGAGAAGAATAATTATGTCCACATATTAAATTTTGGATACCTTGAGTGCAAAAATAGAAGATGTAGTTAGGAAGTTACCTTGGGATCCAAATATTCAATCTACAACATGAGTGTTCAAGTCTATCAATCATGGTCAAGTCCATGCATATGGAAATGATTAGTTAGTTTGTACACTTTTACTTCTTGATTTGTCTAATTTGCCTCTATGTACTTTACTATTTAGACTAATGGTATTTAGGAATGCCTTTAAATGGCTATTGATATGTCACAAGGGGATATATTATCATAGGTCAACCCCTAGAAAATTTATGTTACGAATTGAAGACAAAAACTCTCAATCATGAGTCAGATAAGACAGATAAAGATCAGGCGCTCAAAGAGATCAGGCAAAATCCAGCTCCGTCGAGACGTTCCGTCAAAGGACGTCGAATCGCGTCCGGGCGTCGAAATAAAGTCAGGAAAAATCAGGAATAAAGGTCAGGTCGATCGTTTTCGATAAAATCCGCGTCGATCCTCAGGTCAGGCGATCGATCGAAGCGTCGGCGACAAAAGACGAAGATCAAAATCAAACGTCGTCGATCAGGATCTCAGACGTCGAGACGGAAAGACAAGCGGGCGTCAAAGACAGACATCGGATCAGGACAAAGGCGGGCGACAATCAGACCAAAAAAATAAAGAACATCAGGGCGATTCCGGATCTTGCGGGCGTCAGACATCCAGATCAAAATCAGATCATCCAGATCAGCGAAAATCGATCAAGACAAAGACGTTTCGAGAGCGATCAAAAAGATCAGGAGAGATCGATCGAGATCGATCAGGATATCTCGAGATCGATCAGATCAACATCAAGATCAGACTCGAGATCCGGGATCAGGTCAAGGACGAGCAATAAATATTAGCAATTATATGCATATTAAATAACATAGAAATAACAATGAAGAATAACACAAAAGAGATCAACACAATTTTAACGTGGTTCACCAAATATGGGCTACATCCACAGAAATCCAATCACCCAATGATTTTATTATCCAGTGCAAAATAGATTACAATCTAGCGAATCACACCCTGCAACATACATCCCATCCACTTATAACAAGCTTTTTGGAAGCTTTTAGAATTAGGGTTTTACAAAGTCATTTTTCATTTGTTGGTTAAAAAAAATTAACTACTAACTCCTTGACGAGAAAAATAGGGGAAAAAAATGTTACGAGTGTACGATATTTGCATGATCAATTGCCACATACCAAAAATCTCCCACTTGGAGACTGATCAGGCTCCACACCAAACAGGAAAAGTAGAGATATGAAGTCATATATAGAGAGAGGTAAAGGGAGATAAAGAGGGAGATAGGGAAAGAGAGAGAGAGGGGGAGAGATAAATAGTATAAAAAAAGAGAGTAAGAGAGAGATAGGGAGAGGGAAGAGATAGAGGGGAAAAGAAAGAAATATAGAAGGGAAGAAAAATATAAAGAGAAATAGAGGAGAGAGAGAAAGAGAGATTGAGAGATAATGAGAAATATAGAGAAAGAGAGGGAGACAAAGATATAAAGAGCTCTCTCTCTTTTGGTTCCCATATATATATATATATATATTCCTATCTCTACCTCTCTCTTTGTATATCTCTTCATTTCTTTCTCTTTTTTCTCCCTTTGCATCTTTATATCTTATCTCCTTATCCCTCTCCCTTCTCTCTTTCTCTCTCTTTTCTCTTTATCTTTTTTCCTCTATAAGTGTGCAATGGGTACACTAAAAAGGTCTTAAAGGTGAATTATCATATCCTTAATCAAATGACATGCTACCTTGAGCATAACTCCATAGGGAAACATGTTATCCTTAGATTGTTGGCATAAAATAACTGATTAAAAGTTAGTTTCTCTCTCTAACTTTTAATTTAGATTTTAAGTTTTAAATTTATTTTATTAAATAAATTAAAATAAAAAATTCAAAATATAATTATTCTACAATAATTAAATTTTTAATAAGACAAATAAATATAAATTAAATTAATTCTTATAATTAATTATTTTTTATAATTTCATAAGACATAAATAATTAAAATAAATTTAAAACTTAAGTCTAAATTAAAAATTAAAATAGCATAAACTAAATGCAAAATCAAAATATATCAAAATGCAAATATTAATAAAAATAATTTAAAAATATTAATAATAAATAATGAACTTATTAAGTTAACAAATAATTAAATAAAAAGTAAAACTATTTTTTAATTTATTAGAATTGAAATATCAATAAAATATAATTCTATTTTATATTTCAATCTTATTTAAAAAAAATATTTTGTTTGTTTTTAAAACAAAAAGCCTACTTTTAAATTGTTAATTCATTTAAAAAAAAGAGAGCGAAAGTTATTAGAATTGAAATATTAATAAAATATAATTCTATTTTTCATTTGTCTTATCAACTTCTTTCCTTTTCTATTTTGTTAACCCTACTTTTAAATTGTTAGCTCGTTTTAAAAATGAAAATACAGAATGACAGTTGAGATTAATTTCATGGTCTTGCACCCTTCTCAATTCTCAATCATTGATTTCAAAAAGCAGGCCATTCATTTCATATAGGGAACGCCTTCAGCATAATTATGCAAATCATGTGTTTAATCAACCTTTGGTAGGAAATGAATAAACAAGATTCAACCAAAATTTGAAGTTGAATTTTGATATTCTAGGGGTCAAATCTACATGCACGTGATCAACCCTATATTCACAAAAAAATCAAACATAGAAAATATCCAATTTAGGTGTATAATAGATGTATGGGAATAGGTGTGTGGGTGGACACAATTAATTGTGTCATTTGGGTGAATATATCAAAATGTGTGCACATATAGATAATGTGGGGTATTAATATATGAAAATGTGTGCTAATAAGTGAATAACGATACAAAGAAGGGACCCAATTTCACATAAGAGTGCACCATTTATTGATATATAATTATATTAATCTATTATCTACAAATGGACACAACACTATATGAAATATGGTATGACTGTGCACATTTAATCGTTACACTGATATGTATTGAGAGTGGAGTGCATATCCATCATCATAAATAATATTTATTTGCATAATCTTTGATTAAGATTAGAGTATACCCATTGTTTTAATGTATAAAACTTTATTAAAATATTTTCAATAGATAAGTATTTCTAATTATAATTTTTTAGATTTTTTTTAATCTAGATAAATATTTCCAATTATAATTTTTGAATAACAATATTTTAAATGAAAATTAAGATAATAGATCCAAAAATATCTAAAATATTAATATTAAATAAAAATTCTTCACAATTATAAACCAAAACACTCACATTCACTCTTATAAATTATAAAAATAATATTAATTTATTTATATTAAGATCCACACGTCTAACCATTAGCATATAATAATTCACTAGCTTTTCTACTTTCTTTGTTTGGCATGACATGGAATCTAGAAAATGTTATTGTTTTTAGTAAGAGAAATGTTTTTAGTATGAGTGGTTAAAGAGATAATGTTTAGAGGAAACATGTCTCCTATATTTAGTTTTCATGAATGGATTAAACACAAAGGTAAAAACTTTATTGAAAATCAGAGCAAAGCATTACATAATAACAAAGGGCCAAAGCCCCAGGAACCAACAAAAACCACAAGAAAAGCAAGGAACAAAATCACTCTTCCCCAATAGCACTCCCATCTTCTGCAAGAACTATCTCCAAATCCTGACATAACTCACGGGGAATCTGCTCCCACCCATCAATCTTCCCACCATCTATATTCTCTGATGCCCATTTGGCTAGACAATCAGCTGCCCTATTCCATTCCCTTGGAATATGGACATAAGATACCGACTCCATCAAAGAGCTAACCTGCAATATCTGCTGCACCAACATAGCCAACTGCCAGCTAACATCAGAAATCTTCTTTCCATGAAGTAAATTGACCAAGACCTGAGAATCTGACTCACAAATAACCTTACGCCACCCTAAAGCATATGCCCATTTCAAGGCATAGAGAATAGCCAAGCCTTCCATCCTATTGACAGTTTGTATCCCTTCATTAGCAGAAAAAATAAAAACCACTGATCCAGAAGAATCCCTACCAACCCCGCCAATCCCAGCAGGTCCAGGATTTCCCCTAGATGAGCCATCTGTATTAATTTTCAAAAAGCCAGTAGGAGGGGGCAACCAACTCCCCACCCTTTGAACTTTTTGCTTCACATGCCTACCTCTCCTGACGCAAGCATAAGCTGAAGATAGCCCCTGAATACCCAGCCGATCAACCATCTCAGCATCTCCTTTCTCTAACGGCAACATAATCTCACCTTTAGCTTCGACTGTCTCCTGGATCATTCCCACAATTCTAAACCAAACTTGTTGAATCCCCAAATTTTCACCTCGAAAGATTCTCCAATTCCTTTCCAACCAAACTTGCCAAAGTAGAAAGATGGGACCAACATACCAAACATCCTGCAAGAAAGAGGCCGAAGGAGGGGGGCCTCCCCAGACTAATCCAAAACTCAACCAAGGAGGAGGCATGAATGCAAGGGCTTTTCCAAACACCCCACCAGAAATGCCAGAGCTGTAAGGTGAAGGAACAATGAAAGAACAAGTGAGGAGAGTCCTCCTCCCCACACACAGAGAACACACCTAGATGGGCCTGAAAAACCTCTCTTTCGGATATTATCCCAAGTCAAACACCTATTCCAAGCCAAAGTCCAAATAAAGCAATTACACTTTGGCCAAGAAAACTTATTCCAAACTTTCTTCCACCAATGAACCTCCACCCCCTCAATCTGCTGGGAAAGCAACTCCTGATACCTAAGAAGAAATAGTGTAAGCACCCTTGGGGTTAGGAGACCAAGCCAACACATCCTGATCCATGAGGGAGCTACAACTTCGACAAGAAAGAATGTAATGAAGCTCAGCGCACTCCTCCTCCATACCAACAATAGGCCATTCCTCTAGGATTCTTCCATCTTGCCTCCACCAACTGCCCCTGAAAGGAAAGAGACTTAAAGTCGCACACCCTCGACCATCCTGCTTCACAGAACCTCTGGAACAATGTAAGCAAATGAGGATACTAAGAAACAATGGGAGGGTGGCCATCCCAAGTGTCATGCCAAAAATGTGCCTCTGACCCGCTCTTGTAAATCCAGAATAAGCCACCCTTAACGAGCGCAACCCCTTTCTTGAGAGTATTCCAAATCACAGATCCCTTCCCTGTCAAGCTATAACGAGGGATATCACTTTGAGGAATCCCTGGAAAGTACTTTTGAGTCAAAATTCTAGCCCACACCCGGTCCTATTCCACACACCAACGGTAATACAATTTAGCAGCTAGAGTCGTACTAGACAACAATGACTGCCTTAACCCAAGACCACCGAATTGTTTAGGGCTACAAACAACATCCCATCTAACAAGGCTCCACTTGGAAGATAATAAACTACCAGCCCATAAAAATTGTCTTGCTAAGGAATCAAGATCCCTAACAAAGCCCATCGGCGCCACCTGAATCATACACCTATAAAGAGGGCGAGCCTGAACCACATATTTGAGCAACTGAACCCGACCCGCAAAAGATAGCCAGCAAAGGGTCCAGTGAGTGACTTTGACATGAAATTTTTCTAGAATAGCCTACCAAGAATCCCTAGACTTCCTACCAATAGAAATAGGAATCCCAAGGTAGGTCAGCGGGAGATCCCCAATCTGAAATCTGAGAATATGAGCAATTCTCCTATGAATGGAGTTTGAAGTATTGAAGAAAAAAATGGAAGACTTTCCCTCATTAATTGACTGGCCCGATGCAGCAAGATAAACATCCAACACCTTGCGCATGTTTGAAGCCTCCCTAATAGTAGCCATGCCCATTAAAGCAGTGTCATCAACAAACTGTAAGTGAGATTGCACTGGTAAGCCACCTCCCCATTGCCATCCTTGAATGAAACCCCCCTCCACATTCCTTTTTATCAACCATCCCAAACCTTCCACCAAAAGAAGAAACAAGTAAGGAGAGAGGGGGTCACCTTGTCGTAAACCCCGAGAAGCACCAAAGAGTTCAGAGTGCTCCCCATTAATCAAAACAGAGAAAGAAACTGAATTCACACAACTCATAACCCAGCGAATCCACTCCTCCTCAAAACCAAAGGCCCCTAGAACTTTTTGGAGGAAGGACCATCGAACTCTATCATAAGCCTTGGCCATGTCAAGCTTGATGAACATAGCCTTATCTTTGGAATTGGCCATAGAATGAATAGTCTCTGTAGCAATAACCACCCCATCCAAAATCTGGCGGCCCACCACAAAACCACTCTGTTCCTCAGAAATCAGTAGCGAAAGCCACTTTTTTAACCTATCAGCAATCAACTTAGAGATAATTTTATATATAACATTGCAAAGAGAAATGGGGCGAAATTGACTTAACCGATCAGCCCCATCACCCTTGGGGATTAGAGCAAGGAAGGTAGAATTTAGGGCCCGAAGCATTTGCTTATTCTTTTGAGACTCTTGAACAACTGCCAATAAATCTAGCTTGATAATCTCCCAAAATTCCTGGAAGAACTCAATCGGGAAGCCATCCGGACCAGGAGCTTTACCCTTCTTCATCTGGAAAACAGTCTTCTCCAGCTCCTCCAGAGAAATATCACTCATAAGATGCTCCTTCATCTCCCAAGAGACCAAAGAAGGAATACAAGAGAGGACCTGAGCCTCTTCAACTGAGTCCCCCTGCGAGTCCTCCCTGAATAAAGAAGCAAAATACTGCACAGCTTCATTTGAGATATCCTGAGTAGAAGAAAGAACCTCTCCCCTGTCAGTCACCAAAGTTGAGATAGAATTACCATGACGTCTGGCCTTCACCGAATTGAAGAAGAAGGCAGTATTCTTGTCTCCCTCCTGAAGCCACTCAATCCGAGCTTTTTGTTTCCAGTAGATTTCCTCCCTCAACTCCCACTCCTCTAGAGCTTTCAATGCCCTAGCCTCATCCCGCAACAAATCCTCAGACACCCCATCCTCCCTAATCAACCTAGTAATACCATTCAGCTCAGCTTGTGCAGCAAGCTTCGCATGGTAAATGTTTCCAAAGCAATGTCAGTTCCATCGTTTAAGCTGATACTTAACATATTGAAGGAGCTTAGCAAAATTATACATTGCAGTACCATAAGCAGGTCTACCATACCTCCACCATTCAGCAACACATCCATAAAGGTCAGGGTCCCGCAACCACATTAGCTAGAATTTGAAGGTTGGTGTTCGAGGCATCCGAGCAGAAGAGATAACTAGCTTTATAGGCCAGTGATCTGAACCTCTCCAGTCTAATATCTCAGAACTAGAAGACCACATTCCCCCAACCCAAAAGCAAGAGACCATGAAACGATCCAATCCTTCAGCAATGCAACTATCACCAACCCTTCTATTGTTCCAAGTAAATTGACCATTGCTAGGTTTGATATCAACAAGATTGAGAGTAGATATATTGTCCTAAAACAACAATGCAGAAGGCTCTAGTCTTGCAATACCACCCCGTTTCTCAACTAATTCAGTAATAGCATTAAAGTCCCCTGCAATGATCCAAGGATGATAGGGAAATAGGCTACGAACAAAACGAATATGTGTCCATAAAAGAAGTTTACCTTGGAACTCAACAGGTGCATAAACATTGGAGAAAAGAACAAACTCTCCTGATTCAGGACACGAGGCAATCATGGATAAAGAGAACTTGAAGGATAACCACCACAAAGGTTGAATCTTTCAAGGGTTCCAGAAACAAGCCACACCCCCCAAGAATCTATGAGCCCCAATACACTGGCATTGACCATTCTTCCACAACTTAGGCACTAAACTCATCATGCACTCAATAGATAACTTGGTCTCCTGAAGAAAAAGAACATCAGGAGAATGACTTCTTACCAACTCACGAAAAACTTTTTGTCTAGGGCCACTGTTCAAGCCCCTTACATTCCATGAAATAATGATCATTTCAAAGGAGTCAAAAAATGAGAATCTAGGGTCTTAACAGATCCTGACTCCACCAAAGTCTCCCCCATCATCTTAATCTTTTCCAAATCTTTCTTCTTGCCAAGTTTAACACTTTTCTCTGATCCCCCCTTCTTGCCATCCTTTTGCAAAATGCCCAGTTGAGGAGAAGGCTTGCTACTCTTAGCCACATCCGATCCAACATTCCGTGCAGGAAAAGACGTGCTTCCAT
Organism: Sequoia sempervirens; assembly: GCA_007258455.2. NCBI lineage: Eukaryota > Viridiplantae > Streptophyta > Pinopsida > Cupressales > Cupressaceae > Sequoia > Sequoia sempervirens. The sequence continues at coordinate 20,487 of VDFB02353168.1, forward strand.
CCCCCTGCCCCAACTCAACATTTGGACCCGACATCACCTGGGCCCCAACCTGCACATCAGTGACCATAGGTATGGCAGACTCCTCCTGTGGAGCAGGAGGCGTAATGGAAGTGTGATCCTCTAGGCCAGAACCAACCACACCCGGATCCACACTTATTAACCCTGGATTAACTTCTTGCTGACCCAAATCATCCAGGACCTCAAACCTGTTAAAAGTATCCTCATCTTGTCTCTCCATCAAAGTCCTCTTTTGTCCTCTATTCCGGTTACGAGCCTTAACAGGAACAAAACCCTCAGCATCAGCACCCTCAACAGAAATAGGATTCTTCCCCTTATCAACATCAGAATTGTTACGAGGAGGAGGTGGAGGCTGAGGCACCACAGGCTTAGCCTTCGGGCATCTACGCAACAGGTGACCATATTCATGACAGAGGCGACATCGGAAAGGAAGGGTTTCGTAATCCAATTGTTGTACCCAAGAATGGGGACCCACACACATATCAAAAGCATCTGGCAAGGGCCTACTCAAATCAATTTCCACACAAATTCGAGCAAAAGTCATTACTTTCTTACCTAGGGTTTGTGTCGAAGACCCCACCGGCTTCCCAAGCATCGAAGCAAGCATGTGTAGAACATCCTCACGACAACATTCAATTGGAAATCTGGGCAACCGAACCCACACCGGAACATGATTTGGAAGCTCCTCCGAGGGATTAAAGCCTGCATGCCATGGCTTGATGAACAACCCAACTTGGTTGTGAAAATAGGGCCCCCCCTCAAAAACCCTATTGCGATCAGCCAAGCAGATAAATGTGACCATGAAAAAATTATTTGCAAGCAGCGTGACCTCCATTTCACCCTCTGGCTCCCAAGTCCTCCGAGCCCAAGTTCTAAAAATTGTAGAGACACTCTCATTCCCAAAAAATTGCAGTACAGAGAATGCTTTGAATAATATTCAATATCCTCAGCAATCATCTCAATTGGAATCACCAATTTAGGTCTCTCTTTGCAACGCTCAAGGCAGCCGTTAATCTTCGAGATCCGAGATCCACCAGACAAATTCGATTCCATAGACCCTGTATTCGGAGAGAAGAGGGTGTTTTCAAAAACCCTCGCTCCTTGTCTTGGCGATTTCAAGCCCACCGCAGCACGAAAATCCATGTCGGGTGCAACCCTAGATGGCTCACTTACGAGCATAGCCTTGATAACGGGATAGACATGCATGGGTTAGATCGACCCCATACTATGGTCAGGAGAAACCCTCCCGGCAAAAGACCAAGCAGCAGTTGAGGAGCTTGAAAGAATGGCGCAGCAAGATTAACCCCACTTAGAGCGAAAGAGGAGGCAGCCCACCCCAGCCTTCACACTGTGAAGCCAAACCACAGAGCTAGGCTTGGATGCCCTAGCTTAGCTCCTGGGTTAGGCCGGCATGCATCCTCTAGATCCATATCACCCTATACTCTCCCTCATATTAACTGAGAAAGAAATTTATTTATTTTGATGGAAACATGACAAACTCAATACTAGTATTTTTAAATATTAATTGATATATAAGTGAAATCTAGTATAAAAAAAATTAAGACTAGAAAAATAGTGGACTCCCTTTCAAGCCCCTCTAACTTTATCTCATTTATCTTATTACTATACTTAAAATCTTTCTATAATATCCATTCAATGTTGTTGGTGATTTTTCCTTTGGTGATTCCAATCACAATCCTCATTTTACAACCCCATGTGCGATGCTATTATAATTGGCAATGTATGTCCATCTCCCTAGATGAACATTTGTTCATAATTATTGTTTGATTGAAACTAAAATCATGTATTAGTCTAAATATCAATCAATTAATAAATATGGTCAATTGTGCATCTAGATAATACATTTATAATAGATGACAACATCACAAATTAAATTTGAATATTTGGTATAGTTGACATGAATCATAAGCTTAAATTATAATGATAGAAAAATATAATTGCACTTACATAATCCCACCAAATTTTTTCCTTAGAATTATCCAAATAATTCGATTTGAAAATAAAATGAGGGCTTCCCCATAGCTCATATTCCTAGAAAAACATGTATTTCTTATCTAATAACTTATTATTAATTACGTTTGATTTTTATGCAAGGCATCCACCACATGATATAAAGTTTTGGGTTGTTGAAGAAAACATCTAATGTGATAAAATTATAGAAGGTTCATATTTGAAAGGAGGTATAATGTATCCCCATTTAATAGTGTTTCTATTATTTTTTCTAATTTTCGCATATCACTATTGACTCCATATCAATGTAATTAAAAACATAAAATAATTGTTGAATAATAGATTCTTGGTTCTTCTTATTACTTATCAATTATATGTTTTTGAGATGAGTTGAAGACATCACCATATATATGACATCATTTCATTTAATAAGAAAAATAAACTACTTTCATAAATTAACTAGGCCAGCTAAATAAATGAAGTAATAATTATTTAATAATATATGTATATTTTATTAAATATAAAATTAAATATGAGTAAATTTAAGTCTATATTTGCTGTAGATAATATATATGTGTGTATGTATGTATATATGTTTAAATTATATTGTTTTTTTAAGATAAAAATATAAAATCTTAAAATATTATTAATAATACAAAAGTGTTCAAGCTACATAAGTATAGTAGTCTAAATTATATTACTATGATATAATCATTTAACAATTTAACAATTATTTTATTTTGTTTATATTGTTTATTTTATTTTAATTTGAAGTATTACTTTTATCAATTTAAGAGTTGTTTTGTCCGTTAGTTTTTTTTAAAAAATATTAATTAGAATATTTTTTAGGTAGTTTGTAGGGAGCGAGAGACAAAAGACAGACAATATATGTTACTTATAATTTTTCAATTATTAAATTACTTAATTATTCTGAATTGGTATAATATTTTAAATTCTATAGCAAATATTTATGATTCTTATTCGGAAAATAAAATTGTCTTTTCATTTTAAGACATTTAAGTTACATGATTTTGGCTCAAAGATAGATTCAACATTGCTTGTTATGATTTATACTTTCGACCATGTTGAAAGGTAATAACAACAATCAATATTTGTTTGTCTTTAATGAATCACTAAGAACTGCTCTTTCATCCATTCATAAAGCAACTAAACAATCTATGAAGCCATTATACTATGAAATAACTTGATCATCAATGTTTAACAAACATTTATTCTTAAGAATTAACTCAGCATCAATTATACTACTACTAGGGATGTGGCAATCCAAATCAAAATCAACTACTAAATCTATGAAGACTATTTTACCCTACTACTACTAAGGATGTAGCTATCAAAGCCAAAATTAACTAATCGATCCAAAAAGACTCTTTAACTATACTACTAAGTTACAAATGTGGCTATCAAAACCAAAATTAAGTAATCAATTTATGAAGACTCTTTAAATATACTACTAATAAAAATGTGGCTATCAAAATCAAATTCAACTAATCATCTATGAATACTCTTTTAATTATACTACTAGGGATATGATTATCAAAATTAAAATTAATTTTGTCTATAAACACTCTTTAACCATAATACTACTATAGAGATGTGACTATCAAAATCAAAAGCAACTAATCAATATGTTAATGCTATTTAACTGTACTACTATGATGTGGCTATCAAAATCAAAATCAAATAATCATTGCTCACCAATGCTTAATGAGTATTGACTTGCAATTAATGAATGTGGTTTGTCTGATTACAATGCAAGCCAACTACCATTTTGACAATGCGTGAACATATAAAATATCTGAAAATCATGATGTTGAAATTTTTTTAATTGTAACTATTAAAAACCATACACAGTTACAATAGAAAAATCTCATCATTATCATGAACTGTGAAAACTACATGCTCTTCATATCTGAGAACCTTTAAATCAGCAATCAAAAAATTCTATATAAGTAGACTAGCCTTGGGAGATTTCTACACCTTTGAATTGTTCTGTCTTGTTACTGTAAAATTAGAAACTCTGACCATACAGCTAGTTTTCTTTCTGTATTTTGGTTGAGTTTTGATAAGCTTTGTGTTATAGTATTTGGTTTTAAGGCTTGGATGGCTGGTCTCAAGTTTAAGGTGACAAGGCAGGAAGCTGTCCTAGTGGCTCCTTTTTTGCCCACTCCCAAGGAGCAGCTCTATCTTTCCAACATTGATGATCAAGCGGGGTTGAGATTTCACATCCCCTTGGTTCATTTTTATCAGCATAGCTTTCTGAAAGAGGACCAAGATCCTGCTATAGTTATCAAAGAAGCAATGGCAAAGGTTCTGGTGTATTACTATCCTTTGGCTGGAAGGTTGGGAGAGGCAGCCGCTGGGAAGCTGGCGGTGGACTGTACAGGCGAAGGGGTTCTGTTTGTGGAAGCAGATGCGGATGTTACTCTTTCTGAGTTTGGAGACCTTCAGCCGCCGTTTCCCTGCTGGGATGACCTGTTGCACGACATTCTCACCCCACAAACTGTTATCAACTCTCCCATTCTTCTCATTCAGGTTTATGAATCTTGTTTTTCTATCAAATACTTATTCCCCGACTCTTTTTTCGCGCTATGACACCTCCATTCATTTTATTTTTTTCACTTTTTATGGTTAAGATCACATCTTTTATAATTCGGTTACCGTGATTCAAGTTATTGGGAAAAAATATTAGTGTTATAATTTGGTGTAGACAGGTCGTTGAGCTGTTCAACTATTGAAAGACCGCGATAATGGTTATAGATTTGAAATTCTGAGTTATCGTCAGATACAGATTTTTCTTTTTCTTTTTTTTAATAAATATAATAAGTTAGATATTCAAAAGTAGATAGTGTTTTAGGGGAGTATGTTATTTCATGAATCTTTATAATGATTCCAGTTACACAACGTTTTTTAATTTATGGGATAATAAGTTACATGTGAAATTGATCTTTGCAGAAATTTCATGTATCACATGTACAATGAATTCATTTATTGAAACTTAGAAATTATAAATTAGTTGTGTGAACAAAATTTTACATACATTTATTATGATTATAAAATAATAATGTGTGGTTATATAAAAAATTAGCTAATTAAAATATATATTTAAATTTATTATTAAAATAAAATAAAAGTGAATTCTTGAGAAGAAAAATTTGAAATTAGGAAATATGATAAAGGAATTATTGATAAAAATGTTAAGTATGATCAATGTTGTTTCTGGTCCAAGAGCTTACATTTAGAGTGGTAAAGCCGAATGCATATAAAATCCTTCTAAATTGATTTCTTTCTTTCATAAGTTGTTTAAATGATAAGGACTAGGTACATTGTATTAACAAATTCTACATTTCCAAAAAGATACTTTTACTTGTTTAATCATAAATATTGTTTCAGTTCGAGTTGTGCTTAGATTTCGTAATTCTTTGTTTTTCTGAATCGTTAATCAGAGTCGATAGAGAATATTTTTACAAGTCATTGACATGTGATGCAATTTCCTCACGATGTGTATAATTCGAATGAATTTGCAGGTAACACGATTGAAATGTAAAGGCTTTATATTGTCTCTACAGTTCAACCACATAATGTCGGACGGGATGGGAATGTACCAGTTCCTGAGAGCTCTGGGCGAAATAGCCATGGGAGCAAGCAGCCCGTCAATTCCTCCAGTATGGCAAAGAGAAACCCTAAAACCCCGCCCGAAACCCTCAATAAACTTCCCTCTCTACGAATACGATCAAGTCCCAGGGCAAATCATGTCTGTAGACGAATTAAGCCACGCTTCCTTCTTCTTCAGGCCCGAAGAAATCGCGTCCTTGAAAAGACAAGTGCCCATGAAAACCTCGACTTGCGAAACATTATCAGGGTTCCTGTGGCGTCTGAGGACCAGAGCCCTCGACATGGCGGCGGAACAGGAGGTGCGGTTCATATTCCCAATAGACACCCGCTCCAGATTCGAACCCCCACTTCCGCGCGGCTACTATGGCAACGCAATCAGCTTTGCTTGCGCCAAAACCACAGCCGGAATGCTGTTGAACGAACCCTTGTCGTACGCAGTGGAGTTAATTAGCAGGCCCAAAACAACCGTTAACAACGAATACATGAGGTCTGTGATAGACTTGATGGAGCTCAAAGGGCGTCCGCATTTTACTGGGGTGGGGAGTTTCGTGGTATCTGATGTGACCAATATTGAACCTAGAGATCTGGATATTGGGTGGGGGAAAGGTGGACCTGCAAAAGGTGGGGTAGGAATTGTACCGGGCGTCATTAGCTTTGTCATTCCTTTTCGAAACAGTAATGGAGTTGAAGGAAAATTGGTTCCTGTTTGTCTGCCCTATCAGGCCATGCAAAAGTTTCAGCTGGAAGTAGCGCATGCCATGGAGGGGGAAGCTCCCCGTTTTATGCGATCCTCCCTGTGAAAATCTACAGCCGGTGGTTTTAGTTCAACCTGTAAAATAAGAAGAGTTTTATTTCTGTATTAAATTATTGCTTTCGAAAATTATAAGTGGTTTCTA
>VDFB02353169.1:0-22145 GCA_007258455.2 Sequoia sempervirens
TTTGTATGCAACAAGCAAGGATATGAGCACTTTAGAAACAATCTTTGATTCTTCCAATGTTCCACCAACACATCTGATACTACACACAAGTTCAGTCACTCTTTGCATAAAAGAAGCGATGTTCTCATCTTCACCCATTCTCAACATTTCATATTTCCCTTTTAGGATTTTCAGCTTAACAATCTTCACATGGGTATCACCTTCATACAAAGTTTCCAAATTTTTCTAGATCTCATAAGCAGTCTTCAACTCCATTACGTTTGTCATCTTGAAATCAATTAGAGCACTCAACAATGCTTCCTTAGCCATGATATTATACTCGGCTTCCTTAATCTCACTTGCAGTAGAACAACCATTCTATGGGATGATATACCTATTCTTTGTAATTTTCTAGTAAGGTTCACCAATGCATCTCTGATGACACTCCATTCGAGTCTTCCATAGAGAATAATCAATTCCATCCAAATATGGGGTATCCTTCTTATATTTTTCCATCCCAAATCACCTCAAGCTATTAAACTTCTTTTGAGGAACTTGCTCTAATACCAATTGTTGGCAACACAAGGGTAGACAACTAAGAGGGGGCGGTGAATCAGTTGTCACAAAAATTATACAAATTAAACTTATTCTTAGATATGATATATAAACATGAGAGCATAAGAAATCACCACATCAAAAATACACATAACACCAAGATTTTTATGTGGAAACCCTGTTGGGGAAAAACCACAGGTCACTAGGTTAATCCACCAGTTAATAGCATTAGAAAGTAAAGAGGCTGTGCCCTCATCCCGAGAATGTTCACATTAAACTGCTCTTACCAGGCTTCATGAAATACAAGGGCTTACTACCCAAAGGAAGAATCATTGTCTTATAGTCACATTCAGATTACATCCAGAAGATTTTGAACTGAGAAAATAACATCGTGTAATGCCTGATTATACTTTTGGTTAAGTACATAAACACTTTGTTCTGCTCACTCTTTTTCACATTTTACTTCTTCCTTTGAAATATTATAAAATTATTTGCACACAACACTTAGCATACATCACACACCGTGCCTTCAAATGGTATAAACAATCAATCATATATATCCAAAACTAAGGATAACATCAACTACATGTCATCCCAACAAAATATAAAATGTATACAAACTGTCGACACAAATCAATAAACAATTATCAATGCTGGTGCAACCATAGAAGGAGGGCTCTCAAAGAGAACAATCCAGATCATGCAACAAGAGTCACAAAATAGAAGCAACACATAATATGGAGGAAAATATAGATTCAAACATTCTCCTTAACAAAAAATTCAATTACAAATAGCTGACAACATTTGGGTTTACAGATTTGGCTCACAAGCCTAATATAACATGTTCAAAGATACAACATTCCTATATGCTCCTTAATGTGAGTTGAAATCTTACATTTCAATTCTATCTTTCTCAATTCTTCCTTCCTAATGATCTATTACAACGATTTATATCATATGTTCAAATCTAGAATCATTCACGGCCACGGAAGGAGGGTCCTCAAAGAGAACAATACAGACCATGCAGTAAGAGTCACACAATAGAAGCAACAAAAAATATGGAGGAAAATGTAGATTCAAACATTCTCCTTAACAAAAATTTCAATTACAAACAGCCCACAACATCTGGGTTTACAGATTCAACTAATAGGCTTGATATAACATGTTCAAAGATACAACATTCCTATATGATCCTTAATGTGAGCTAAAATATTACATGTCAATTCTATCTTTCTCAATTCTTCCTTCCTAATGATCTATTACAATGATTTATATCGTATCTTGAGATCTAGAATTATCTATGTAGGCCAAAGATTATTACAGTGTCCAATGAAAGAAAATGTAGCATGTGCATGAACAGGTCAGCCTCAAATTTGAATTACTCCTTGGTGAATGCATAGGATGAACTATGGACCTATAATTAAGTTCAGGGACACTCCATGGAACAATTTGAATCACACTGTCAAGATCTGCAAGTTACGGGAATGATCCATGAACGAACAAACTAGCCATTGGGCTTGAAAATTATTCTAGTGTCGGTTCAAGAAATTGCCATCAAATCTGGAAATGATAATTTGCTAGAAAAAGATCCAATCATGCTCAAATCTTGGAATAAGGAAAATGAACATGTCCTCAATGAAAATGTAGATCCACAAGGTCTAGTGAGAAAATATGATGAATCCACCAACATGAACTAAACATAAACTAAACAAGAATAAAACTGAAATAAAATATTTTTTGTTAATGCAAGATTGCCAAGAACCAAGGATGCTCCTGCATCAGACATCCAAGGTTATTTGAAAAGTGAGTCCCTCACTTTTCTAGGGCTAAAGGAAAATGAAAACGGTCTACTTCAACTTGAGAAATCCAAGAAGAATCCTCCGCTGGTTTTCCCATCCATTTCACAAGATATTCTTTGTATTGTCTTCCACAAGTTTTCCTCCCATCTTTGATATCCAAAATGTCTTCAATCTCATCTGACTATTATTTAGGAAACTGATTCTCCAATTTTTCTTTATTGGCTTTACTGAATTTTGCTTCATGGTACTAATGTAGATTTGCAATGTTGAATATAGGTGATATACCCATGACATTCAGCAACTCTACTTCATATGCATTTCCTGAATCAAACTTCTTCAAAATTCTACAAGGTCCAAACTTCCTCATCTTGAGCTTATTGTATGTGCCAACTGGAAATATTTCCTTCCTCAAATACACCATCACTTCATCTCCAACTTCAAACTCCTTATATCTCCTCTTTTCATCTACTTTCTCCGTATACTTCTGGTTCATATCTTCCAATTGATCCTTCACTCGAGTATGCACTTTCTTCATATGTTCTAAAAATTCCTCTTCTTCTACACTCCTTTTATCTTCCATCCTGACGTCTCTCAACTCTGATATACCTCTAGGGTGAACTCCAGTAACAATCTCAAAAGGTGTCTTTCCGGTACTCCTGTTCACTGAATTATTGTATGAAAATTCTACGTGTGCAAGGACTAAATCCCAACATTCAGTCTTCTCTCCAACCAAACATCTTAGCAAATTCCCCAAACTCCTGTTTACTACCTTTGTTTGTTCATCAGTCTATGGGTGAAAAGTAGAACTGAACTTTAAATATGTCTTTAGCTTCTTCCAAAGTGTCCTCCAAAAGTAACAAGCAAACTTTACATCTCTGTCTGAAATGATACTCTTAGGTGATCCATTCAATCTGACCACTTCCTTGAAAAATAATTCTGCTACATGTACTGCATTTGTTGTCTTCTTACAAGGTATGAAATGTGCCATTTTAGAAAATCTATCTATCACCACAAATATAGAATCATTACCTCTTTGTGTCTTCAGCAAACCAAGTATGAAATCCATGCTGATATGCTCCCAAGGTCTCTCCAAAACTGTCAAAGGCTTATACAATCCAAAATTGTGACTACTCCCTTTTGCAACTTGACAAAATCTACAACTCTGCACAAATTTCCTAACATCCTTATAAATTTATGGCCAAAAATAATTCTCACTTACTAGTGCTATTGTTTTGTCAACTCCAAAGTGTCCTGACAATCCTCCACTATGTTTTTCTTTCACCAAGTTGTCTCTCATTGAACTCCAAGGTATACACAATTGATTTCCTCTAAATAACATATCCTCCTGTATGAAATAATCCAACCACTAACTCCTATCCTCCAAGACTAGTTCCTTACATGCTCTCCAAGGTTCTACAAAATCTAGGTCTTCCTCATACAAGTTATTCAATTCATCAAAGCCTAATACCTCCATGCTCATCTCTGTCAGTAAATTCCTTCTCCTACTCAAAGCATCAACAACTCTATTTTTTTCCACTCCTATGCTTCAAAACAAAATATAAATCTGCAAGAATTCTACCCATCTCATGTGTCTTTGATTCAACTTACCTTGACTATTCAAATATTACAAAGCTTGATGATCTGTATACAACACAAACTCCTTAGGCAACAAGTAATGTATCCACTTCTTCAAGGCTTGAACTATGGCATAGAACTCTTGATCATACACTAAATATATTCTCCTAGCATCATTCAATTTCTCACTGAAATAGGCTATTGTCTTCCTTCTTGACTTTATACTGCTCCAATTGCATTTCCACTTGCATCACAGTCTACTTGAAATACCTTATTAAAATATGGTAAAGCCAACATAGGCTACTCAGTCACTTTTGTTTCAACAACTCAAAACTTCTGATTTACTCTAGATGTCCACCTAAAATCCTTCTTATCTCCTCTCATTGTTTCTGTCATAGGACTACAAATAGAACTGAAATTCCTAATGAACTTTCAGTAAAAACTAGCCAATCCATGAAATGATCTTACCTCTCCAATGCTTTAAGTGTAGGCCATTCGAAATTGCTCTTACCTTCTTAGGATCCATCTTTATCCATCCAAAAATATCACAAATCCTAGATATACCAATTCCTCCTTCATGAAACTACACTTCTTAATGTTTATCAACAACTATTCTTCTCTCAACCTTCTGCAAAACTTTTCTTATGTGCAACAAATGTTCTTCTCTACTCTTCTTGAAAATCAAGATGTCATCCAAATAAACAATCACAAACTTACCCAATAATTTCTTCAATACCTCATTTATCAACCTCATGAAAGTACTTGGTGTATTTGTTAGTCCAAAAGGCATCACCAACCACTCATACAATCCTTCATTTGTCTTGAATTTTGTCTTCCACTCATCGCCTTCTCTGATTCTAGTCTAATGATATCCACTCTTCAAATCTATCTATGTAAATTATTTAGCTCCACTCAAAAAATCCATAGTGTCATCCATCGAGGGCAAAGGAAATCTATACTTCACCATGATCTTGTTTATGTCTCTAGAGTCTATACACATCCTCCATTCTCCATTCGTCTTAGGTGCTAACACAATAGGTAATGCACAAGGACTTAAGATTTATGTGATCAAACCATTTCTCAACAACTCTTGCACTTGTCTATTCAACTCTCAATTCTCTACAGGTGTCATCTGGTGTGCTTCTTTACTAGGAAAACTAGCTGCAGGAATCAGATCCATGCAATGACTAATACTCCTGAGAGGTGGAAATCCATCAAGTACATTATCTAAAATGATCTCATATTTTGTCAACAACTCCTTTATCTCCTCTGGTTGTTCTTCTACATGCTTCAAGTCTTCAACATTCTTAGGAACCAAGGCATAGCACATGTTCTCATGTCTCAATCCATCTAGAAATCTCCTTTCGCCAACCAAACAAATTCTATCACTCATATAAACCTAAACTTTAGGAACATCTTCCAATGGTAACAAAGTCTACTTCATTCCATTAGAAATAATGGTATATATGTGTTCTTCTTTCCATCATGAATAGATTGTCTATCATGCTACCAAGGCCTTCCCAACAAAACATGGCATACATCCATAGGCATGATATCACACAAAACTTCATCATGGTAATTTCCTATCTTCAATCACCAAACATTGTTGACTTACCAGTAACCTATGCTCATCTTGAACCCATGCTATTTGATAGGGATTCGGGTGTCTCAATCTTTCCAACTTCAATTTGGTCACCATTTCTTCAGAAACTAGGTTCTTAGAGCTTCCACTATCAACAATCACTCTACAACATTTACCAGCTACCTTGCATATGGTCCTAAGCAAATTCTTTCTTTGCAACGGTTCCTAGTCCAACTCTCTTTGACACAATACTCTTCTATTCACCAACACTTCTCCATCTTCTAGTTTATTAGATGATTTGACATGATCTTCCTAAACAAGGGCCACTCTTCTATTGTTCTTTTCTTTCATGCTTGTCTCTCCTTGATTACATTCAAATTCTCTATGTCCTTCTCCACCACACTTATAACAAGTTCCCTTGAATGTTCTTTTCTCCTATCCTCTATCATCTCTTCTATAACCCTCATTCTGGTAACCACTATATCCTCCTCTTTGATACAAATTTTCATCACCTCTATGGTATGAATCATCATTCTTATTGACTTCCTTATCTTTATTCTAATCTACAAAAGTTCCTCTTCCTCCTCTAGTAAAAATTATTCCTCTCTGAAATCTTCCACCTCTTCCTTATTGTCTCTACTCATGTCTTTTATTCAACTTCTCTTTTTCCTTTAGGGCACATTGGTATGCCTCCTCCATACTCTGTAACTTGATCAAACTAATCTCATCCTATATAGACTACCTCAAACCATTCACATACCTAGCTACTTGCTCAATCTCATCCTCCAAATTTCTAGATCTGATGTTCAACTTGTAGAACTCCTTAGTATACTCTGTCACACTTCACTCCTACTTCAAATTTTTCAACTTCTAGAACAAATTGATTTGATAATCTGTAGGCATAAATTTTGTTTTCAACTTATTCACCATCTGATCCCATGACCTTATCTTTTATTTTCCTCTTCTTTGCCTATCTGTCTACAAATGTTCCCACCAAAGGGATGCCTATCCTTTCAACTTTGTACAAGAAAATTTCACCTTCTTATCTTCAGCGGTACCTTCAAAATCAAAATATTTTCCATCTCTGTTACCCAATCAGGTAATTCTTCTGAATCCAACATACCACTATAATATGGTGGATTGAAATTTGGTTTTGTATTCACTCTAGTTAGGGCTCTTATGAACCTCTCCTCTCCTTGATCCAAGCTAGGTTGATCTTCTCCTTCTCTTTCTTCTTGTAATTCTACCTCTTCATCACTCAGATCATCAACTGGTCGACCTCTCCTTTGGTCCATTTCAACTGTATCTAATCTAGCAGCAATTCCTCTCAACATCTCCATTAAAGCAGGGTCTACATTTCCACATGCTCCATTTCCTCTAACATTTCTTCTTCCCGCCATCTTTACACAAGTCCTCTACAGCTATAGGTTAGATCCTTAGTCCACCACCCCACAAATTATTTTCTAAAGGACTCCACAAATTCTAATGACCTCTCACAGATCGAATCTCACTCTAATACTAATCTGGTGTAGCCACGGAAGGAGGGTCTTCAAAGAGAACAATACAGACCATGCAAAAAGAGTCACACAATAAAAGAAACATAGAATATGTTGGAAAATGCAGATTCAAACATTCTACTTAACAAAAATTTTGATTACAAACAATCAGCAACATCCGGGTTTACAGATTCATCTCACAGGCCTCATATAAGATGTTCAAAGATACATCATTCCTATATGCTCCTTAATGCAAGCTAAAATTTTACATGTCAATTCTATCTTTCTCAATTCTACCTTCCTAATGATCTATTACAATGATTTATATCGTATCTTGAGATCTAGAATCATCCACGTCAGCCAAAGATTATTAGAATCTCCAATGAAAGAAAATATAACATGTGCATGAACAGGTCAGCCTCAAATTTGAATTAATCCTCGGTGAATTCATAGGATGAAGTATGGAATTATAATTAAGGTTGGGGACACTCCATGGAACAATTCAAATTACACTATCAAGATCTGCAAGTTACGAGAATGATCCATGAATGAACAAACTAGTCGTTGGGCTTGAAAATTATTCTCGTGCCTGTTCAAGAAACTGCCATCAAATTTGGAAGTGATAACTTGTCGAAAAAATATCCAATCAGGCTCAAATCTTGGAATAATTAAAATCAACATATCCTCATTGAAAATGTAGATCCACAAGGTCTAGTGAGAAAATATGATGAATCCACCAACATGAACTAAATAGGAACTAAACAAGAATAGAACTGAAAGAAAATATTTTTCGCTGATGTAAGATTTCCAAGAACCAAGGATGCTCCTACATCAAATGCACACCAAACAATGTTATCCAAAACATATTAAGGATCCAAAATAACATGTATCAAACATGAAAAACCTTAAAAAATATGCGTTGAAGATCTACAACACGCTACAATCACCTTGTCGGTCATGATCATGAAAAACATGAAGTCACAAAAGAAAATCACCAATCACGAACACAACAATCAATGCAGACCAAAAAAAAAAATAGAGCATGATCTAGAAACATCCAAAAGAATCATGAATCACCGTACAAGCATCCACAACAAATAAAGTTACTAGAATCACATCATCTTCTTTCAGGAACACCAACTAAAGCAATAGAACAATTGTCAGAACACATATACTCATAGCTCAATAAAATCTTCATGCAAACCTCTAAAACTTCATGTGGATAAAATAGACATAATTTTCAAAGAAACCTTTAATCCACAACCTCTTATCATCAATATACTGAGCTAGCCACCATGTTGAACTGTACTGCACCATTGACAACCTACAACTTATTTTATCACAATTTTCTCAATATCTTCGACATACACAACCTTAAAGACATTAAATTCAAAAGTGTTGACATCAATGACAACCACATATCTGCAATATCCAACAATTTCAGCTACTCCCACAGCCTCTATGGGACATTTAAGCATTCTTTTCCTTTCAATGTATAAAATAACAACATTTATGCAATCTTTTATATATTTTCATTATGAAGTGAATGAAAGATATCACTATCATGAAATTTTTGTAATTTCCTTTTTTTAAAAATATTACATAATAAAAATTGAATTCCATTTTAAATCATTCATATGCAATGGTTAAGCCTTAGCAAAAATTTGTTGGAATACCTTTCACTTTTGATGCAATCAGCTATTTTAGCTCTACCAAATTGAGTTGTAAGTGAAATTTGGTAATATTTCTAGCGATTTCTACTAAATGTTTTTCTCTTAAGCATATTGGATCAGTAGCCTAAACAATCCAATGGGCATGGAGTCAAATTATACCCCTCCTAAACTCAAAAAACCATTGTGACTCAACCGCTAAAATCTCAATAGTAGTAGAAACCAAAAAAAAAGAAAACTACCAAGGCCCTAGAAGCCAGCAAACTGAGCAACAACACTTAGGAAAAAGAAAATAGAACTGAAAGTAATGTACAAAGCTCTTATTAGAAAAAACTCTAACTTACTATAATACAACTACAAAAATTGCTCTCAGAGATAATTTTTGAGGTGGATCCCATTGACTGGGAAAGGCATCACCTCTCCATTCAACTTTGAAAGTGGGAAAGCATTATGTTGCTTGTACTCAATGATCAATTAAGGTCCATTCCACATTGCATCAAAATTGGTATGTTTACTAGGTTTTCTTTTTAACTCATCCCATTTAAAAACAAGATCACATACACTGAAATCCCTTAGTACTTCTCTCTTATCAAAAGACCTCTTCATCTAAACTTGATTAATCTCAAGCTTCCTCAATGCATCCTTTCTTTTTTCCTCTAGTTCCATCAGATGTGCAAGCCTGACTTCCATAGGCTACTCCTCTAATAGTTCAAGCTCCTTAATAAAAATTCGAGTAGGAAATTCAAAATAAATTGGTAACCTAGCTTCCTTACCATAAGTGAGATCATAAGGAGAGTAACATATAGCTCTCTTAGGAGTTATTTTATCATCCCAAATGGATAACTTCAACTTGTCATGCCATGTCCTTTGATTTTCCTCAATGGTCTTTTTAATGATCTTAATGAAATTTGTATTGGTGGATTCAGCATGTCCATTACCGTAAGGGTAATATTTGGATCAGGTATTCAAAAAAATAATGTTCTATATAGAACAATTAGAAATGCTTAAACCAATAAAAGCTAATACATTGTCAAATATGATAGAATCAAGAGGACCAAATCTAGACACCAAATTTTGATAAAAATTCAAAACAAAAGTCTCATTTGCCTCCTTTAATGCAATTTTTTTTGTCCATTTAGTAAAATAATCTGTTGTTAATATCTATTTGTGACCTACACTTGAAGGATGGTTTATAGGGAAAATAAAATCAAGACCCCACTCAGAAAAATGTTGTTCCACTTGAATGGGGTGTAAAGGAAAGGTTGCAAGCCTTTGCTTCCCTACAAATAATGAACATTTGTTGCATTTTCTGACCCAAGCATGTGCATCCTTAAATAAATATATCCAATAATAACTAGCTCTCATAATCTTAAGAGTTGTAGTTCTTGGTGCAAAATGGACTCCTAAAGGTCCATCATGGAACTCTTCTAGAATTTGGTCAATATGATTTGGTTCAATGCATCTAAGTAAAATGCCATGAAAATCCCTTCTATACAAAACTCCATCAATAACAACAAAAGGGTGTTGGCATATGGATTTGGGAGATTGTTTTTGGTTGGTAGTGTTGTTATTGATGGCAACTGGAGTCAGTAGTATGGTCCCTAGTTTAAAGTAGTTCCTACCGACAAGAAGAGTAGAAGATTGTAATCTACCAACAGAAAGCTTGAAGAACAGAGTATCGGGTTGATCAGTTGGTCTAAATACTTCACCAAATCATTATTTTGTTGTGTGGATCCCTAGGGAAGCTTGTCAAGCATGTATGTTACCTTATTGGTAAGTTTTGTGGTGTTGTAGAAATTGGTGTATGAGTTAAGAGATTCGGTAGAATCATTTATTGTTTATTTTCTCATTATGGCTGACCTGTTGTGTATGGAATGTTCTTAATGTATGAGGAATATTTGATTAACTATTTCTTATGTTGATAATTTTGATTTGGGTCCCTACTAGAGTCTAGCCGACTTGTGTGGGTACACATTAATTCTAATTGATGATTTGAGCCAACCTATGGAAGAATTTTTTTTTTTTTTGAAGCTGACATATAGCAGTAAAATCTTGTTAGCGGATATATATGTGAGATCGGAAAATAATTTTTGGTGTATGGTGTGTGGGATCAAGAAGTGAGAAGGTGTGTAAGAAAAAAAGTGTAGAGAAATAGTATGAGCTAATATCAGATCTTTTGAAGTGTATTTTTTTGTGCAACAGAAGGGTTTTCATGTAAGAAAGTAGAGTTGTGTTGAGCAGAAGTGGGAATTGGACAAGAGGTCTAGAATCTGTTTTATGTACCCCATTGGAACTGAATCTAGGAATTTGTAGATGCTATGTTCTTAGTTCAACATTTTGTTGTAATCTCAAATATTATTGTAAGGCAGTGAGCCTTCCCTATTTTGAGCAATGAGCTCTAGGTAGTATGCCTAAATGCAAGTGCATTCCCTTTTGTTCTTAATTTTAACTGAGTATACTTTGTGGATTAATCTCCACCATGGTTTTTTCACTAACAGGGTTTCCACATAAAAAAATTGGTGTTATGGTGTTCATATTGTCTCTGTGATGAGTTTGTATGTTTCCTTCTATTTATATTTTGTGAATGTTATTAAAGGTTAAATATTGATGTTGATAGTTTAAGATCTGATTTCAAATTCAAATATTGTGGAACACTGATTCAGTGCCCCCTCTAAGTGTTCCTAGTGTCCAACAATTGGTATTAGAGCTTGTTCCTCTTCTGATTTTAACAACTTGAGGTGGATCTTGGATTACAATAGAAATAGGTGGTGTTCAATAGCAACTTATGGTGGCACTTCATGATCTTGATCAATCTAAAGTCGTGGTCATGGAACTAAAAGCAAATCCTGTGGCTACCGAAAAATTCATTCAATCACTAAAGGATAAAATAAATGAGTTAAGGGAAAAGAGGAAAGAACTATGTGGTCAGTTGAAGCAAAAAGAAACCAAAGGCCTGGAAGATGTTCATCTGAATCAAACCCTAAAAGAAATAACAAAAGAGTGTGGAAAGATTGCTAAGGACAATGCTGCCCTAAAGCTTGAAATAGAATTTGTGGCGATGAAGCTAACTAAAGAGATTGAAGAAAGAAAGAAGAATGAATGAGGAGAAACTGGCCGAGTCCTTGAAAGAAAAATTCAAAGAATGCAACAGAATTAATAGTGGATTCATTCAGTTGGAGATTGAAATACAACAATCCAGGAACAATGAACAAGAGCTTGAGAGAAATTGATTTATTCTCATAGATGAGATTTCTATTGCAAATGAGTTTAAGGAGAAGTTCAGGATTAGTTCTACTAGGCTTGATGAGATAACTAAAGGTCAGAAGGATTTAAATGATAAGTGAGCTCTAGGCTATGTGAAGGGTGAAAGCTCTGAATTTTAACATAAGGACCGTGAAAAGAAGAACAAAGGCATAAGATAACTGATGGGGCAACCCAATGTTCAAAAATTTAATGGATATTGCTTTGTTTGTAATAAATTTGGACATATGGCTTCTTAGTGTAGAAGTAAGATAAACTCTAGCACTCCATCATTTTTTGGTCAGTGTTTTAAATGCAAGAAGTTTGGTCGTAATTCATCAAAATGTAGAAGTATGTATGTCAGTATAAGGATCATTAAATGCTACTCTCGTGGAAGATTTGGACATGCTACTAATCAATGCAGATCAAGAGGAAATTAGTGGAATGAATGGTATAGACAGAAGAATTCGGTATGCTACAATTGTAACAAGTTTGGTCACATTGCAAGATTCTGCAGGAATAGAAACTTGGATAAGAGAGGTCTAATTTATCAAGGCATAAATTGATAGAAAGGTGATAAGGAAAAAGGAAAAAAATCTATGGAAGAGATAAGAGATCAGATGAATAAACCATGGGTAAAGAAGAGTGGATCTGATGAAGGTAATAAGATTGTACTGGAAGCTCACTCCGGTAAATCATCCAGCAATTGACTCCAAGCCATTGGCCTAGGGGGAGTCTTCATGAAAATATGTTTCCCCCCTATGTGTAGTTGGTATGGGATTGTAGGATGATGTCAGTTGGTGTGTTATTTATCCTCAAATGTATTGGTGATCGCTTCTTGAAGGTTCACAGATGGATTTTTCTCTTGTTGTTTGAAAATAGAGTAACCAAAAATGTTAGGGAAAAGAATTTTATGTGACAAGGAACTTAGGTGTGCAAAGTTATAAAAGGGCATTTGGAACCCTCATTTATCACTGTGCACCGAAGAACAATTGGAGAACCTTTTTAGCAAAATTTTGAAGGAGTGAAAGTCAATTTAGTTGCGAATTCTCTAGGTATTTTTGTTGATTATCAATTTCATACTTATTCCATGATCAATAGAACCCCATTCGGTACGAAAAATGAAGAAAATCAAAGGAACATTAACTCTGGATGAATATAGTAGTTGAAAGCTCAGGGATGAAAGCAAATTATTGTCTACCATAGAATTGAAGAAGATTGGAGGAGCGAAACATAAGAACTTGGACATATTGAATGAATTTCCTCATTTCATCAATGTGGAGGCAGTTCAGTTTATCTTGAACAAATTGGATGGTAATATCCTTACTCTAGATAAACCCTATCAAATTCCTAAGGATGTAATAAAAAATCTAACAGGATTGTGTAATTTTGGTGTTGTTCTAAAAAAGAAGTCAATTCGGAATGTCGAAGTCGAAGCCCTAACTAAAGTAATAAGAGATTAGAGAGCTCTGGTAATCTCAACAATCCAAGATCCATTAACGAGGTATATTGCACATAGAATTTCATCTAAATTTTTCTTCAGAAACAAAGAAGGATCAACCTCAGCAAGCATAGTGTATATCGCTCACAAAATGATAATAGACAATTAAGACTTTGATCTATGTGGATTACTAAAGGATCAATTGATGGAGAATGTGCAATTGAAGAAGGATATAGATTACTCTTTTAGGTTTGGTAACTTGGCTATATGCATTATGATGTATTTCCTGAATTGCTTGCCTCAGAAAGAAAATGTGGTATGGAAGGAAAATATGTCAGTTTGCAAGAAAAATTTTGAGCTTTCAACTCTTTTGAAAATGGTGAACAAGGTTACGAAAGCTTCTTTAGGAACTTGTTAGGAAAGTTTGGTGTAATTGATATTCCTCTCTTGGTAAAAGTAGTTGAAGTTGGATCATCCTCTGGTAAGGTGAAGAAAAAGTAGAAGAGAGAAAGAGAGTTGGTTGGTGACACTCTTCCAGCACCTGAGTCAACAAAAGTTTAGGGAAAAGGTAAAGAGAAGATGGTTGTGGATATAGTGGATGAAGACTCTAAGGAATATACACCAAGAGATGAACCAAAACTAGGTGAACCAAATGAGATAATAATAGAAGCAAGTGATGAAGAAGGTGTTTTACTTAAAGCAAAGATATTGTAGATTATTCAGGAAGAAGATGGAATGCAGAAGATAATTGACATATGGATAAATGGAAGATCATATGAATAGGAACTCATTGAGGACATTCTAGGAAGATAATTTATTGATAACAACATTGAATTGGAGAGTCTGCAGAACATATTTCCAGAAGAATTGATTGAATGTATCAGGGAGGCTGCAAACTTTGTGCCTCTAGACAGGAAAGAGGATGAAATAATCTCACATCTGAAGATGTAGTTTAGGCTATCTCCTACAAAATTGAAAAATAAAATGAATGTGTTAAGAAAGTGCATTGACTCAACAAACAAGATCTACAATTAATCTCTTAGGTGGCCTCATGTGGTTGGGAAATACAAGGACAAGTTGGAAAAAATTGAGAATAAGCTTGTCAGAATCATAAAAGACTACAATATGGTTCAAGACAAGGATAGAGCAGTTAAGAAGAAGATTTATGAGCTATAGATTGAGCATGCAAAGGTTCCCTTTGCTAGAAACACTCTTATGGACACTTTCTGGAAAGTGAAGGATCAGGTTGAATGCGGATTAGAGCAAATGATTGAAGTTCTGAAGAAAGGAGAAAAGTTGGAAGGAGCCATTACCATTCCTAAATCCATTGCCCAAGTCATCAATAGAACATCAGAAAATAACAATGTGATAATTGCTACTAGGATTGCAGTGGACACTTGGAAGAAATTTCTTCCAAAAATGAAAGATAAGTATAAAATAATTTTTTGAATTTAGCAGCAGTTGCAACATTTTTTTTCTTATAAATTGGAGGAGAGAATGCAATAAGAGAGAGTAAAGTAAAAATATTAAAGGGGAAGAGAAATTTGTTGAATTTTTTGTCATTAATGTCAAAGGGGGAGAGAATGCAGTGAAAATTGACTTGACATCCAAAGGGGGAGCAGTGTTTTTGAGTTTTGACACTTAGTCATTTTTCAGTAAGTGTTGCCATAAATGCCAAAGGGGGATATTTTTGGCATATGGCTTTGGGAGATTGTTTTTGGTTGCTTGTGGTGTCATTGATGGCAACTAGAGTCAGTAGTATGGTCCGCAGTATAGAAGTAGTTCCTACCGGCAAGAAAAGTAGAAGATTGTAATCTACCAGTAGAAAGCATGAAGAACAGAGTATCAGGTTGATCAGTTGGTTTGAATAATTCACCGGATCATTATTTTTTTGTGTGGATCCCAAAGGAAGCTTTTCAAGCATGTATGTTACCTTATTGGTAAATCTTGTGGTGTTGCCAAAATTGGTGTACAAGTTAAGAGATTCGGTAGAATGATTTATTGTTTATTTTCTCATTATGGACGACCTGTTGTGTATGGTGTGTTCTAGATGTATGAGGAATATTTGTTTAACTATTTCTTATGTTGGGAATTTTTATTTGGGTCCCTACTACAGTCTAGCCAACTTGTGTGGGTAAGCATTAATTCTAATTGATGATTTGAGTTGACATGTGGAAGAATATTATATTTTATTTGAAGACGACATATAGCAATAAAATCTTGTTAGCGGATATATATGTGAGATCAAAAAATCATTTTTGGTGTGTGGATCAAGAAGTGAGAAGGTGTGTAAGAAAAAAGGTGCAAAGTAGCAATATGAGCTAATATAAGAAGATCTATTGAAGTGAATAATGTTTGTGTAGCAGAAGGGTTTTCATGTAAGAAAGCAAAGAAAAAGTGAAAATTAGACAAGAGGTCCAAAATATATTTTATGTGCTTCATTGGAACAAAATCCAGGCATTTGTAGATGCTATATTCTCAGTTCAACATTTTCTTGTAATCTCAAATATTTTGTAAGGCAGTGATCCTTCCCTATTTTGAGGAGTGAGCTCTAGGCAGTGTGCTTGAATGCAAGTGCCTTCCCTTTTGATCATACTTTTAACTGAGTATACTTTGTGGATTAATCTCCACCATGGTTTGTCCCCTATCAAGGTTTCCGCATAAAAATTCTGGTGTTATGGTGTTCATATTGTCTCTTTAATGAGTTTGCATGTTTCCTTCTATTTAATGCTATGAATGCTATTAAAGGTTAAATATTGTTGTTGATAGTTTAAGATCTGATTTCAAATTCAAATATTGCAGAACACTTATTCACTCCCCCCTCTCAATGTTCCTAGTGACCAACAATTGGTATCAGGGCTTCTTCCTCTTCTGAGTTTAACAGCTTGAGGTGGATCTTGGATTACAATGGGCACAGGTGGTCTTCAACAGTAGCTTATGGTGGCAGTTCATGATATTGATCAATCTAAAGTAGAGGTCATGGAACTAAAAGAAAATCTTATGGCTGTCAAAAAATTCATTAAATCATTAAAGGATAAAATAAATGAGTCAAGGGAAAATAGAAAAGAACTATGTGGTCAGCTGAAGCAAAAAGAAAGGAAAGGTCCGGAAGATGTTCATCTGAATCAAACCCTAAAAGAAATAACATAATAGTGTGAAAAGATTGCTAAGGACAATGTTGCCCTAAAGGTTGAAACATAATCTATGGTGATGAAGTTAGATAAAGAGATTGAAGAAAGAAAGAAGAATGAGGAGAAACTGGTCGAGTCCTTGAAAGAAAAATATGAAGAATGTAGTAGAATTAGTAGTGGATTCATTCAGCTAGAGATTGAACTACAACAATCAAGGAACAATGAACAAGAGCTTGAGAGACAAGTAGTTATTCTCATAGATGAGCTTGCTATTGCAAATGAGTTTAAGGAGAAGTTCAGGATTAGTTATGCTAGGCTTGATGAGATAACTAAAGGTCAAAATGATGCAAATGATAAGCGAGGTCTAGGCTATGTGAAGGGTGAAAGCTCTGGATCTGAACAAAAGGACCCTGAAAAGAAGAACAAAGGAAAAAGATATCCTGTAAGGCAACCCAATGCTCAAAAATTTAATGGATATTACTTTATTTGTAATAAAATTGGACATATGTCTTCTCAGTGTAGAAGTAAGATAAACTCTAGCACTACATCATTTTCTGGTGATTGTTTAAATGTAAGAAGTTTGGTCATAATTCATCAGAATGCAGAAGTATGTCTATCAATATAAGGATCATTAAATGCTACTCTTGTGGAAGATTTGGACATGCTGCTATCAATGTAGATCAGGAGGAAATTAGTGGAATGGATGGTATAGATAGAAGAATATGGTATGCTACAATTGTAACAAATTTGGTCACATTGCAAGATTTTGCAGGAAGAGAAACCTGGATAAGAGAGGTTTGGTTTATCAAGGCATAAATTCACAGAAAGGTGATAAGGAAAAAGGAAAAGCATCTATGGAAGAGAAAAGAGATCAGATGAAGTTAACATGGGTAAGGAAGAGTGGATTTGATGAAGGTAATAAGACTATACTGGAAGCTCCCTCCAGTAAATATCCGGAAATTGATTCCAGGCCATTAGCCTAGGGGGAGTCTTCATGAAAATATTTTTCCCCCCTGGGTTTAGCTAGTATGGGATCATAGGAAGTTGTCAGTTGGTGTGTTATTCATCCTCAAATGTATTGGTGATCACTTCTTGAAGGTTCGTGGATGGATTTTCTCTCGTTGTTTGAAAACAGAGTAACCTGAACTTCTAGGGCAAAGCATTTAATGTGACAAGGAAGTTAGGTTTGAAAATTTATAGGAGGGCATTTGGAACACTCATTTGTCACCATGCACAAAAGAAGAACAGTTGGAGAACCTTTTTAGCAAAATTTCAAAGGAGTGAACATCAATTTAGCGGCAAATTCTTCAAGTATTTTTGTTCATTATCAATTTCATACTTATTCCATGATTGGTAGAACCCTGTTCGGTATAGAAAATGAAGCAAATCAAAGGAACAGTAACTCTAGATGAATATAGTAGTCGAAAGCTCGGGGATGAAAGAAAATTGTTGTCTCCTATAGAATTGAAGAAGCTTGGAGGACCAAAACATAAGAATTTGGACATCTGGAATGAATTTCCTCATTTTGTCAACATGGAGGTAATTTAGTTTATCTTGAATAGATTGGATGGTAATATCCCTACTCTAGATAAACCCTATCAAATTTCTAAGGATGTAATAAAAAATATAATAGGATTGTGCAATGTTGGTGTTGTTTCAAAAAATAAGTCAATTTTGAATGTCAAAGTCGAAGCCCTAACCAAAGTAACAGGAGATTAGAGGGCTCTAGTTATCTCAACAATCAAAGATCCATTAACAAGGCATTTTTCACATGGAATTTCTTATAAAAATTTCTTCAGAAATAGATAAGGATCAACCTCGGAAAGTGCAGTGTATATCACTCACAAGATGATAATAGAAAATGAAGACTTTGATCTCTGTGGATTACTAAAGGATCAATTGATGGAGAATGTGCCATTGATGAAGGATATAGATTACTGTTTTAGGTTTGGTACCCTAGCTATAAGCATTATGATGTATTTACTGAATTGCTTGCCTCAGAATTACAATGTGGTGTGGAAGGAAAATAAATCATTTTGCAAGAAATTTTTTGAGCATTTCAACTCTTTTGAAAATGGTGAACAAGCTTATGAATGCTTCTTTAGGAACTTGTTAGGAAAGTTTGGTGTAATTGATATTCCTCTCTTGGTAAAAGTAGTTGAAGTTGGATCATCCTCCAGTAAGGTGAAGAAAAAGTAGAAGAGAGAAAGAGAGTTGGCTAGTGACACTCTTCCAGCACCCGAGTCAACAAAAGTTGAGGGAAAAGGTAAAGAGAAGATGGTTGTGGATATAGTGTATGAAGACTCTAAGGAATATACACCAAGAGATGAACCAAAACCAGGTGAACTGATGTGATAATAGCAGAAGAAAGTGATCAAGAAGGTGTTTTACTTAAAGAAAAGATATTGCAAATTGTTTAGGAAGAAGATGGAATGCAAAAGATAACTGACATATGGATAAATGGTCCATCACATGAATAGGAACTCATTGAGGAAATTCTAGGTAGATACTTTATTGATAACAACATTGAATTGGAGAGTTTTCATAACGTACTTCAAGAAGAATTGATTGAATGTATCAAGGAGGTTGTGGACTATGTACCTCTTGATAGGAAAGAGGATGAAATAATCTCACATCTGAAGATGCAGTTTAGGCTATCTCTCACCAAACTGAAAAATAAAATGAATGTGTTAAGACATTGCATTGACTCAGCAAACAAGATCTACAATTACTCTCTTAGGTGGCCTCATGTGGTTGGTAAATACAAGGACAAGTTGGAAAAAATTGAGAATGAGCTTGTCAGAATCAGACATGACTACAATATGGTTCAAGACAAGGATATAGCAGTTAAGAAGAAGATTTATGAGTTGCAAATTGAGCATGCAAAGGTTCACTTTGCTAGAAACACTCTTATGGACACTTTCTAGAAAGTGAAGGATCAAACTAAATGTAGATTAGAGAAAATGATTGAAGTTCTGAAGAAAGGAGAAAAGTTGGAAGGAGCCATTACCATTCTCGAATCCCTCATCCAAGTCATCAATAGAACATTAGAAAATAACAGTCTAACAATTACTACTGGGATTGCAGTGGACTCTTGTAAGAAATTTCTCCCAAAAATGAAAGATAAGTATAAAATAATTTTTTGAATTTAGCAGCAGTTGTAACATTTTTTTTTGATAAATTGGAGGAGAGAATGTAGTAAGAGAGAGTATAGTAAAAATATTAAAGGGGAAGAGAAAATAGCGGAATTTTTTGTCATTGATGTCAAAGGGGGAGAGAATGCAGTGAAAAATTCCTTGACATCCAAAGGGGGAGCAGTGTTTTTGAGTTTTGACACTTAGTCATTTTTCACTAAGTGTTGCCATCAATGCCAAAGGGGGAGATTGTTGGCATATGGATTTGGGAGATTGTTTTTAGTTGCTATTTTTTTCATTGATGGCAACTGGAGTTAGTAGTATGGTCCATAGTTTAGAAGTAGTTCCTACCAACAAGAAAAGTAGAAGATTGTAATCTACCAGCATAAAGCATGAGGAATAGAGTATTAGGTTGATAAGTTGGTCTAAATACTTCATCGGATCATTATTTTGTTGTGTGGATGCCTAGGGAATATTTTCAAGCATGTATTTTACCTTATTGGTAAGTTTTGTGGTGTTGTAGAAATCATTGTACAAGTTAAGAGATTTAGTAGAATGATTTATTGTTTAATTTCTCATTATGGCAGACCTGTTGTGTATGGTGTGTTCTGGATGTATGAGGAATATTTGTTTAACTATTTCTTATGTTGGGAATTTTGATTTGGGTCCCTACTACTGTCTAGTCAACTTGTGTGGGTATGCATTAATTCTAATTGATGATTTGAGTTGACATGTGGAAGAATATTATATTTTGTTTGAAGCCAACATATAGCAATAAAATCTTGTTAGTGGATATATATGTGACATCAGCAAATCATTTTTGGTGTGTGGTGTGTGGATCAAGAAGTGAGAAGGTGTGTAAGTGAAAAAGTGCAGAGCAACACTATGAGCTAATATCAAAATATTTTTTGAAGTGATTTTTGTTTGTGCAGTAGAAGGGTTTTCATGTAAGAAAGCAAAGCAGAGTATAGCAGAAGTGCGAATTGGACAAGAGGTCTAGAATCTATTTTATGTGCCTCATTGGAATTGAATCTAGGCATTTGTAGATGCTATATTATCAGTTCAACATTTTGTTGTAATCTCAAATATTTTGAAGGTAGTGAGCCTTCCCTATTTTGAGTAGTGAGCTCTAGGCAGTGTGCCTGAATGCAAGTGCATTCCCTTTTGATCATACTTTTAACCGAGTATACTTTGTGGATTAGTCTCCACCATAGTTTTTCCCCTAATAGGGTTTCCACATAAAAATTCTGGTGTTATGGTGTTCATATTGTCTCTTTAATGAGTTTGCATGTTTCCTTCTATTTATATGCTATGAATGCTATTAAAGGTTAAATATTGTTGTTGATAGTTTAAGATCTGATTTGAAATTCAAATATTGTGGAGCACTGATTCATCCCCCCTCTTAGTGTTCCTAGTGTCCAACAAAGTGATGGCTTGAAGCTTCTTGCTTTGTGCAAAACCTTCGGGATAGTCACTAGTTTGCAAATAATGGATCATTTGATGGACCCATCTTGTAGAAGGATCTTACAAATATAGGCTATATTTCTATTGATAGGACATATGATTAGATTTATATTTGGAGCTCTAACCAAATCCTTTCATCATCATGTAGGTTCATATGAATATCAACAACAAGGAGGAGTTGGAAACAAAGAAGATCAACACAAGACTATGCCACAGGAAATGATGGATATACTTGCTCCTCATGTGTTTTTCTACGTTTATCTTTAGTTGTATAGCCTATCTTTATGTTGCATTAGTTCAACTACTCCTAAGGCTTATGTGGGTCATTTAAGCATTCTTTTCCTCTCAATGTATAAAACATCAACACTTATATAATCTTGTATACATTTCCATTACAAAGTGAATGAAAAACAACAATATCATGCAATTTATGTAATTTCCTTCTACTGTAAAATATTGCATAATAAAAATTGAATTGTGTTTGAAAGTATTCATATGCAATGATTAAGCCTTAGCAGAAATTTGTTATAATACCTTTCACTTTTTATGTAATCAACTATTTTAGTTCTAGCAAATTGAGCTATAAGTGAAATTTAGTAACAAGTATATTCTATATTATAAAATATATTATATTATATATTATGTATTATATTATATATTATATATTATATTATATATTATGTATTATATTATATAGTATATAGTATATAGTATATATAATGTATTATATATTATATTAATATTAATGTATTTTAATATATATTATATATTAAATTATTATTAAAAAATCCAGATAGAGAAATGGAGATAGGGAGAGAGAGGTACAAATATGGAGAGGTAAGGTGCAAGGGAGAGATAGGTAGGGTAGGAGGGATAGGGATAGAGATATTTAGGGAGGAATATAAGGGTAGGTCATGAAAGGTAGGGTAGGAGAGGTAGGTATAAAGAGAGTTAGGGAGAGAGGGAGTGGTATGTGGAGAAATGTTATGTGTGTGTGAGGGAGAGTGGGAGGGATTGAGAGGGGAAATGGCAGAGATATGGAATGGAAAGGTGGGAGGTGGAGATTTAGGGAGGGAGGA
>VDFB02353170.1:0-31462 GCA_007258455.2 Sequoia sempervirens
TCCTCCATAGTTCTCATTTCCCCAAACTTTTGTGTATCTCCTCAAATACTTTTTCAGTATCCTCCCTTAACGAATCTGATGATACACAAAGATTGGCCAAAAAGACGGTCTAGGGTGTTTTTTTTAATTTTTGAATAACGAACTACCTTCCTTTTTAAGTTGACTGTTATGCCTTAAAAATAGCACTCTTCCACTCCTTTTACATGCAAATTTTAAGAATGCAGATTCATACATTTTCCTAAATGATTACATGCCACCAATAACACACACATGCAAACAATTATAATTGGTAAGCAATTGAAGTCATTCCCTCCAAGCAAAGCAACTGTTTCCAAAATTAAGCAGCACTCTCTCACTTAGATTTTATTTTATTTTAATATTACATCATAACTATAATTATTTACAATATATATATATACATATATACATTTAATAACCAATTTTATAACTCATCTTAATTTACACCGAAGGCGTATCCACTATGAAATGAGGCAGATTGATTTTTACTATCTAAGGCTGAAGTTATCCTGGAGACAATTCTGATCATTTACACCGTTGATCATTCTTCATTGCCTTTTCTGACTGCCACAGCCTAACTGTAGTGTCGTGGACCATTAGACAACGCGCTGCTAGATTGCTAGATCTGCTTTTGAATTTATGGCCTTGTTGATTTGATAATAAAAATCTTATATGTTGGACAACAACCACAACCAACAGAAAACTACTGTGCAGAGTGGAGTGGTAGGATTACCACAATTGTCTTGCATTGCTTGGTAGACAATCTAAACCGTCAATGGGCAAAAGAGCTTGGATCAATCCCAAAGAAAATGAATTTCTAAGCTTCGAAGACCTAGCGGTGGTAAAGTTTTGGCTTACTAGATTTTACTGCCACAGTTAATGTCTTGGCACGGCCATCCTGTAAATATCATGTATGACGAGTATTCATCTTGCAAACATTTTTTTTTTGGTGATATTATACTGCTGGTTCTTATTTCTTCACTCACCGCCTCCAATGTGCATAAATAAGTCAGCTTCTAACAAAGAACTCCATAAAAGAAAGGGGCAAATGAAGAAAAATGGACAAATAATATTCAATTTGAAGCAGTCACAGCTGGCAGTAGTGGCCTACATTTGTCGAGATTGTGTTCCATACAAATGTATTTAACATCCTCCTTGTTTCTTGTTTGCTCTCCATTAATTTTTAGCACATTTCTATCTTGTACTTGAACCTTCTTATTCTCAAACAGAAAACAACTTTGTTAGTCATAGTAAGTAGTCATTTGTTTCTTTTTCATAGACCAGATGTAGAGGAACTGATGGGTTGTAAAGGTTTATAATTGAAATACCTTGATGTCATTGTTTGTAAGGATTGGCATGTCGATAATGAAGACATAAGAGTTGGGAAAGCCTTTGATATCAATTGTAGTAGAAGTTGGTGAGCAATGCTGATGAGGGGCTCCATCTCTTTTCACAGTTCTGCATTCTTGTTAAATATCATCACCTGTGTAAATGAGCAATGGGAGGAGTGTGTAGGTAAGGAAGAAGACAAATACAATTTTGAAGATAGTAACAATAGTAATAGTTGGTATTGTAGTAAATAACAAAGTGGCATACCTGTAGTAGTTGAGATTCCCTTTAATTGTATTAGTTGATGAATTTGACAATGCTTGCAAATGAATCTCTTCATTTATTCTACGAGCAACATATGGGCTTTGTTGAATGCATGCATATCGTTGGAATGAGAAGGTTGGGTGGATGTGAAGGCTTTGTTGATCAGGAACTCTTGAAATAGTTGTAAATGTCAGTCCTTGTCGATCTATGTTGCCAATGTCCACTGTGGCCCTTGGAAGCATAAGTCCTTGTGATTTGTGTATTGTCAATGCCCATGCCATTTTAAGAGGAATTTGATGGCGAAGTCCTCAGCTAAGAGGTGTTATTGGGACATATGTCGGATTGATATGGTCCCAAGGTGGTCCAAGGTAATTCTTGAAATGAACAACAACAAATAATGGTAGTTGAGGTGGTTTGTCACCTTCACTGTATACTATATAGATCGTGCATGAAAAAATTTTATTCTTCAAATATGTATATAGTTCACTTTTGTAATGCACTTACAAGTATTCGAAACTATGACTAGTTTCCTACCTTTTTGCATGAAGCTCCTACAATAAGTCTTACTTTCCTAGTGCAACGAACAAGGTTGTGTTCCTCGTAGTAAAAATACATTCCTTAAGTTCCTAAAAGGTTGTTTACTATGTAAATCAGATACTATATTTAAAAGAATCTATCTCATCTAATAACCATAGATGTGTCATGATAGGAGGACATATGGAATCCAACCATTATATTCTGCTCTAGGCCTTTCCTTGTAAGACCTCTTAGTGTTTTTCTTCACCAATCTAACCTATAGGTCCCTACTCTTGACTAGGTGCCCCTAGTTTGTCTGCCCAACCCCTCTTCTATCAACAAGCTTCCCTTCTACCAAGCCAACCTTGGTGCTGCCTCATGTTCTCCATTGGCCCTTACCCTGCCTTAAAGGCCAGATAACCTCAACCTTCTACTAGATCCTTGTAGGGGTGTGAAGGTGTTGCAAAGCTTCAAAATAGCCTATCTAGGCTCCTTGAGCAACCACAAGTTTCCAACTTTCCATCGCTTTCACACAATTCCTTTTCTAGAGTTTGAAAAGGCTACAAGCCTTCAGCCCCCAATTAGGCCTCTGAACAAAGACAAAATGCAATTTTAACCTAAGCCCACCAAAGGACCAAGACTCTTTGCCTAAGGTTTATGTTTCTCATGCCCTCACCTCCAATATTTTTAGGGTTTCAAGGCTGCTCAAGCCGTACACTGTCCATACACCAAAATGGTCAAAAAGCTAGGGTTTTTAAGCTTTCTCAATGTTGTTTCAAACTTGCAAAGAGTTCTCCCTCCAAACGACTTGTTGGAACCTCCTCCTGACCTCCCAGCATAGCTAGGACCCTCAAGAAAATTCACAAAAAATAATTTCTCAAAAATCTCATTTCCCTTGCAAGTTATGTGACTTTTTCTCCAAGTCTGCCCTAACCGGACCTGCACTGGATCGCCTAGGGCAAAGCTTTTGCTAGCGTCTCCTGCACTGCCACAAACTCTACTAACTACCATATTTACACTAAGGGAGCCTAGGCACAAATCCCAAAGGGCCGTACAATTTGTACGGTGGGAAGGTGCTCTAAGACTCCATTCTTTCAAAACTGCCTGTTACAGGCCTGAAAAAAACAGTAATCAAACTATGTACAGATAAAAGATGGAAATGATTTACAAAGGTAAATGAAAGGCACACCAAGCTTGAACAAAGTTAACACTACATGCTACAAACAAAACAACAGCAGAGTTACTCCATTAAAGCTCAGTTTAAAAGCTAAACACAGAAAACTGTCCCTCCAAACGTTGTTTCCTTCAGCTTTACAAAATATCACTCTAACAAAAATGCCTCCAACCCCACCTCATGGTCGAGCCATGTCTTAAATAGGCCTCCAAAACAATTTAGATGCTTGGGTCGAGCCCATAGATGACCTAATGAAACAATTTATAAAACCCAATGTGTTTTCAAACCTTTGACAAGGTTGGTAACCAAGACAACTTAGAGCTTCAAAACCCATTCATGATTTTCACCTCCCAATCCATTGATCATAATAGATCAAGTTTTATTCAAAACAACAAAAACTATCTAAATGGTCAACATGACCCCAAGATAACACAACAAAATTTGAACTTCCTTCTAGACTTCCGGAAAACCCAATGTTTCCCAGGTGCTCCTGCACCAAATCATTTTTTGTACATGATGTAATACATATGCAATAGTATTCATACTTATCTCTCATGGTTTGGCTTGTACACTTTATGACATTTTATTACAATATATGACATAAAAGACCACATTTGTAACATTCTTAAATTGTCTACAATAAGTGTTACTTTCCTAGTGCAACGAACAAGGTTATGTTCCTCGTAGTAAAAATACATTCCTTAAGTTCCTGAAAGATTGTTTATTATGTAAATCAGATACTATACTTAAAAGAATCTATGTCATCTAATAACCGTAGACAAATCATTTTTCTACATGATGTAATACATATGCAATTGTATTCATACTTATCTCTCATGGTTTGGCTTTTACACTTTATGACATTTTATTACAGAATATGACATAAAAGACCACATTTGTAACATTCTTAAATTGTCTACACATAATTGTTATTATGAAATACAAAGCAAGATATAAATAAACTATGTTTTCCTTTGAAGATTTCAATGCTTTATCAAATATGTTAACTATGTATTCCAATTTCATATAATAAAAAAATTACACCATTAATTTACTCCAAACTTGAAGCCTTTGCAATATTAGAATATAATTTTTATTCCATTCAAAATGACACTTATTTTGGACTGATTTTCTCAAGTTCTTCGTTATCCACTTGACTTATGCTCACCACATTTTGTACTCCTTATATCCACATGAACAAATTTATTTCAAATCTTCCAATCCTTGTGACTACTACATATAGAGGTGCTATCTATAGGTATTTTTCAAACTCACTATCTTTGAACATCTTCATTGTTTAAATTGTATTGCATACTCTACATGCACCTTTTAAAACTGTCTTCCCACAATTTTGTCTAGTTGCTTAATAGAAACTGCATTTATTAGTCCTCAGTATTCCAAGTTGAAAAATGTTTACAAAACCTTTTTTCCCTTACCATATGTTCAAATTTGTTGTAGTTTTACATCACAAAACATAGTCTTGTACTTTTTCAAAAACACTAATAGCATTTTCCAAAATTGTACAAACTTACATCCTATTTTCCACAAATTTCCCTCTTTTGTGGCCAATTTACATTACCCGCATTCACAAATTAGCATTTTTCAATTTGGTCCCAAACTTATTGCTAACAAGATTCAAATTTTCAAAAACCTAATTATCATATTTCAACATGCT
The DNA here is from genome assembly GCA_007258455.2 of Sequoia sempervirens. Taxonomy (NCBI): domain Eukaryota; kingdom Viridiplantae; phylum Streptophyta; class Pinopsida; order Cupressales; family Cupressaceae; genus Sequoia; species Sequoia sempervirens. The sequence goes on from VDFB02353170.1 coordinate 4,977, forward strand.
GACAGGCGCATTTAGTACACTAAGTACAAACAAAATGATGGCAACATTGACTACAAATGCCATTGTAGATATTCTTGCAGGAATCTCTAGTTTGACCCCTATTTTGCAAGTTGCATCCATTGACTCCATTCAATAGGCTCACTCTAAACTTCTCAAATACTGTGTTGAACTTTTTGATGGTTTGCACACCCATCATGCTTTACTTCCTACCCAATTCAATGATCTTGTGTTGGATGAGGCTCTAGTAAAAGGTTCTATTGTCCTACTTAAACAATATAGCTCGAAGATGTTTCACAAATTTAAGTATGTCAACATACTCCCATAAAATTTTCCTTCTTTAAATTTTCCCCCTGCATTCTCTTACTAAATGTTTCACTTTACAAAATTGCAAGGCTATCATTATTGAAAACTTTGAATTAATTTCAAAGAATGCACCAATTGTTGGTACTCCAACTCCTCTCCTGCAATCTAGAAGCTCCCTCCCATCAAGTAGCTCTCTAGCCCCATTGGGATCCTCTCAATCTACAAATGATTCATTCAAAGAAAAATGGCTTTCATCTTGGCGGGGGTTGTGAGAGAGCGAGGCTTTGGCCGTCGCTCTTGAAGCACTCACGGAGCGGCAGAAGCGTCTGTTATTGCTGAAGAAGCGTCCGCTGCTGTCACATAAAGTTGGGCTGCTGTAACGAGTGCACCTGATAAATTTGTTGCTATGTCAGAGAATATTGCGTCTAATGGGCTCAAACCCTATGTTTATATGGTTTTCTATATACTTTCTTTTAAATTTGCAAACCCTAGATTTATATAGTATTGTGCATCAATAAATCCACTAGCGCCAGCTACAGAATAACCATATAAGGCTTCACTAAAAGATAAAAAATTTACAGAGCTTCTGGTGCACTTGCAAGGCGATAATGGTTTCCGCCCCTCGACCATCTGAAGATATGTGTTATTTGAAGTCATTGGCATTATATATTTTTCATGAAATTTTTTTCATACTGTATTTTCTGGAGAGGGTTTTGTCTAGAGAAAATGAAAATGGAAAGGGCGATCATGGGTCGTTGATAATTGTCGTGCATGTGGTGATGCTGGATTCAGGGTTTGTTGGGTTTAATGTGTAGAGCTCATAAGCTTCTTCAGGATTTTAGCTTCCATGAGGTTGGGTGAAAAGGCCACTGGTGAGTCTTTGTTACATGCTTCCTGAACTAATTGTTGACAATGGCAATGGTAAATATGTAGAAAATGTTCAGCTTAGGTTTTCGGTGATGGGTAATATTTTAGTTGTTTGTGGCGCTTTGGCTAGTGCAAATATTTCACAGTCTTGTAGGCTTTAGTCTTGAGGTGGGGAAGTTTTTGCCTTGCATTGAACGTGCCAGTAGTTTAATAGGAAATTCAAATATTGTCTCTAAAAGTGTTTCCTGGAAAGAAAGCCTAAAATTGGGGAGGTGCAAGATTCTCTTCGGGACGAGGGGTTATTGTTTTTGGAAATTTGTAAAGGATACAATTTCCATTTCCTTTGCTTAGTGCTTTGTTTTTGGAAATTTGTGTGAAAAAGTTGGCTTGCCACTCCCCCGTCGCTTATCTTGTTGCCTATAGAGTTAAAAATGTTGATTTTGGAAAACCTACCTGTTGTGCATCTTGCTAGGCTGGGTTGTGTGTGCACAGAGTTTCGGTTTCTAGCTTCAAATGATGAATTGTGGAAGCAAAAGTATCTAGATGAATTTGGATCTCGTAGAACACAGGGTGTGCAAAGATGGAAGGATGCTTATGCTAGGATTTGGAAAGAGAAGAAGAGGGAAAATCAGAGGAGAGATGGACCTTTTAGGTATCCTTCTCACCCATTGCTAAGGAGATTGCCACTTCCTTATGGAGTTCCGAGATATGGGATCAGAGGAGAAGATTTTGATCGATTTCCTGCAATAGGTGGTGGAAGTTTGTTTGGAGGAGGTGGCACTGGAGGCAGGGTTGGGCTGGGTGGTCGAAGCCTGATAGGAGGGTTACCAATGAGGATGCTTACCATATCACACTGATACCAAAATGGATTGGTTGATGATATCGATGCACACATCGATCCACATTTTCAGCCTGGGAGAGTTTAGCCTTTGAATTGCATCAAAGGTTAGGAGAATAAATACTGGATCATGTGATTTTTGGTTTGCAACTTGGGAGAGTACAACCTCTGAATTGCATCAAATGTAAGTGTATGTAAGTGGATTATGTGATTTTAGATCTTCAGCCTGGGGGAGTACAACCTCTAAATTGCATCAAAGGTTAGGAGTATAATAAATACTGGATCATGTGATTTTTGTTAAGCAGCTTGGGAGAGTACAACCTTTGAATTGCATCAAATGTGAGGGTATAATAAACACTGGATTATGTGATTTTAGATTTGCAGCTTGGGAGAGTATAGCCTTTGAATTGTGTTAAAGGTTTGGAGTACGATAAACACTAGATTTTGTGATTTTAGTTTTTGTTGAATAAATTTTAACCATGTAACCTTCCTACTGTAAATTCTAAATATTATATGCATCAAGGTCCTATAACACCTATAAATCTAGAGCTCTGTGTTTTGCATATAATATAAAAGGAAAGTGTTGGGATTTCTTTAGCTTACTATCTCCTATTCAGGATGTTGTATACACAGAGTTTTGTCAAGTCCCGTGTGGGTGAAATTTCATTCGTAGATGTACATAATTGAAAAGTCTGGGTTTGACTTCCTTCAAATTCCACCAATGTAATAAGTAACTGAATCATGTCATTGTTCATTTATGTTTAATAACTGAGAGTGCTGATTATTATATGCATCAAGCACTTGCAGCATCAACTTGTATAAGGCCATTTTCTTCTGTGTATAATATAAAATAGAGTTCTCTTGGCTTTTTACTAAGTTTCTTTATGGGTTTAGACTTCAGAGTGTTGTATGAATAGAACTATGTAAACCTTTTTTCAACGAAAATTCTACACATGCTATACATGATATGAATGTCTGAGTTTGAATTTCTTCAAATTGCAGGGGCATGATAACAACTGTAAGATGTGATCTTAATTCTATTCAATAATGTCTAATTATATAGTAAACACTCTTTGCTTGTGCAAAAAATGGGCACTTTGGAATAGAGGAATTTTGTCAATAGTTGCAATTGTTCCGGTGTTTGACAAGATGCCTCAAAGAGATGCGGTCTCATGGACTACAGAGGCTTGCAGGATATGCACAAACTGGATTTGTTGAAAATACTTTAGAAATTTCCAAGCAAATGCAATTGTCAGGTTTAAATCCAAATCCAAATTTCTTGCTCTCTATCTCTCCCTCTCTCCCTATTGCAAGCATAACATTAGCCTATTGATAATGGATACTAGAGGAGCAAGAGATGCACACTAGACAATCCCCGTAACCTGGAGATTAGGCATAAAAATCATCCATCCATTCTCTCACAAAGACTTATGTCTTTTCCTTTCTTCTTGTTTCCAAGAATCATTTCTCTTCAGCTACTAGGCGCAACTTCTTTATCCTTTCACTATGCAATTTGTATTGTTGATTTTCCTTCTCTTGTCTCTTGTGTTCTTCAAGAATCCGCAACTGCCCTTACTTCCTCTATAATTGCTTCCACCTTTTTTCCATTAGATCCTTCTTTGTGCTTCATAATTTCCTTCTTCTATCCTGTGCCAACTTCTAACTGCCCATAAATTGTTCGTTGTTATCTTTCTAATTGTCTCTGCTTGTAACTGTTTCCCATGCAAGTGCATTTTGGTTTTATTTATTCATTTGTCTTTTTACACACATTAGATTCCTCCTTCCCATCCACGGGTGTCTCTTCCCATGATGCCTTCAACACAGATTAGACGTTCTACTTTATGCTTGAAGAGTTGTGCAAAAGGTAGATCTGGGAAGCAGAATTGAGCATGAAGCAACTCTACAAAGGAATTCATTTTGACAACCTTTGTAGCACAGGTACAATAGACTTGTGTGTAATGCTATAAGTTAAGTCATTGCATGATTCCCACGCATTTCATATGCAGTGTTTGTTATCAAATTCACTCTATTCCTGAAGCTTAGTTATTATAGTTCTAGAAAGCTACACCAGTATGCCCTACGTTGCAAGTATCATTCTGTTAGGTACTACCATTGCCCTCAATCAAAGAATGAATTTGACCTTTTGAAAATAGTTCCTTTGCATAAACTATCTCACGAAGTCCTTGTTGCCCATTTATTTGTGGGTACTTGAGAGATATGCTATTGAATGAGAATATATCAACCCCTTTTGAAAAATTCCTTTTTGCCCAAGAAAGTAAAAAAATTTAACAGGATGCAAGTTGTCTGTTATTTGGGTCTTTTAAGAGTATTTTGTTTAAATAGTGCAATCTTATTGTTTCCTATTTGCAAATGTTGTCAATGATTTCATCTACTGAACTAGTTATTCTCCTCATGGTTCCTTCAAATCTGATACGACTTTGTCACTGCTCAGAATACAAATGAGTATCTTGTTTTCATTTATCTAAATAACCATCCAAAGAGATGCAATTGAACTAAAATACAACTATTTAATCTTCATTATCATGAAGAATTTGTTCTTCAACGCACAAGAATCCAAAGTATGGACGTAAAATTGATGGGAAAAAGGGTCATGCCTCCCAAACCTACACTCTTTTGTTTAAATCTAGGTTTCCTTTCTTCAAAATCCTATACATTTTTTTATGCTATTCAAATTTCTTGCTTATTTCTTGTTTGATTGACTGAGAATTTGTTTGGATGGGGTCTTTGGACCTTTTAAATCCTAGTTGCAAGTTACAAGTGTTATAAATTTACTGCTATATAGAAAGGGCCAGACTATGGTAAAGCTTTAATTATGCTATGAGCATAGGGAGAGTGGGGGGTAGATGGGTTATTTGAAGATCCTCTAGTGTTTTTACCATACTCCCAAATGTTGTCCTGAGTATTTTTAGCATCAACTCACTGCTTTTCTTTGTGGCATTTGACTAGGCTTTCAACATAGTTCTCATTTTATTTTTTCTTATTTAACTTCCTCCCATTTTCTTTTAGTGGGCTAGCCTCTCATTTTCTCTTTGCTTCCCCCAACCTTCGTTAGCAATAGATAACACAAACACTTGATTTTTGCATCCTAAATTGAGAGCAGATTGTCTACAACCAGTAGAAATAATCAGGTAGAAGAAAATTCATAATAATTATGCTATATCGTCAATTAACAAGAAAATATAAACATTTAATTTATATTCTCAATTCTATCATGTTGGTACCCAGCTTGGGGAGTGTCTTTAATTATAAGTTGAATCCAATTCTCAGTTCTAATAATTTGAATCCAATTAAACCAATATTTAAATAATTAGACTCAATAATATTGTATCATAATTAGAGCTTTAGAGGGATTTTTCTTTACCTTCACTAAATGATATGTCACATCCCTAAGACAAACATCATGAAACTTTGTAAACAAAAGCAGGCACATCTAATAGGATTTGCCAAATTTAGGGGAAAACTTAAAATTCCATTTGAACAATTTAATTAACACAAATAGCTTACACCTCTATAACAAACCTGTTTGCACTAAGTGGGTTTGAGCATGTGTCGTCTAATCCGGATCCTTGGGAAGCATATTGATTGATTAAAACAGATTTTTGTTTAGTTGAAATGAGTCAAATAGTTCAGCCTTGCATTTTTGGTAGGCATTTCATTTCAATTTTCTTTGATATTTTTTTGTTGTTGCATTTGGTGTGTTTTATCTATTGCAAGTCTGTTTGCTCTATTTTTGAATCAGATTTTACGATGTTTTACTAATTAATCTTGGTTATTTTAGCTAAAGGAGGAATCCATGTGAAGTTTTGAATCGATGGTTGTTTCATAATCATAGAAAACTTTCATTTTATCTTTGTTAATGATTGTTTCCAGCTTAAAATAGCTTTTGGGATAAGAGCACTGTTTGTGTAATCATAGAGAAGGTTGTGCAAATTTGTAACTTTTCAATAAAAAAAATTGCAATGGAGTTCAAAAATTCATCATTTAAAGTTAGTGTCTCAAACAAACATATTTTTCATGCAACATTTGTAATGCTTCTAAACAAAACTTTAAAATTTACTAGAATGATTTTTCTCTGTCATTAAGTAGTTTGCCAAAGCTTTTCCAAAGATCTTCTAGAAAACTTGGTTACAAATTTATCCATTGGTTATCTCGAAGAGCTTTTGAAATTAGAAACTATGATATTCCTTTAAATTAGCTTATAATTAGTTCTTATTTGTTTTTGGATTAAAAAGAACAACCAACCATCCAATTAAGTCTCTTTTAAAAATATTCATTTTTTAATTATTTTTAGTTTGGTATAGGTCTAAGGTTCCAATTTGTAGGATGGATAGCGAAAGCGGCTCCACTGTCATTGCTATTAGTGATTCATAAAATATTATTTTTCATAATCAACTCTGCATAACATCCATGAATGAACTTGACCAACAATGTTAGGATAGAGATACTTTGTTGGGGTAGATCCTGGAAATGACATGGCCTAAGCCACACCAACCAAATGCAGTCAACTTTTCTACCATTCAAATTTCTAAGTTTTACCATGATGAAAATAATTAGTCTTCATTCAGATTTCTTTCAATCTCTAAAATCAATTATTCTCAGCTAATCATTCATATGCATGTTTCCATCTTCAACAATTTTGATTGATTCAACCTCTTTCATAAGCATGTTTCCTTCCTCCTTTGTTAGGCAATTTGATTAATAATTGAGACACTCTGATCATAGAGTAAAAACGGTGGATGATTGTATCAACCTAGTACTTGTAGGAATAGAAAATAAAATATTTATGTAATTTAAATGAAGCAATAGTTGAGTACATGAAAAAATTGGATGAGAGGACTTGTTTGTTCAAATCAGATAGTTTACTTTTAAAAGTTTTTTTTTTTTTTAAAGAATGTTTAGGAATATTTTATATATTTTGAGATTAGATAGTTTTAGATCTTTATTTTTTTGGATTCATTTTTCAGGATGCTTTTGTTACGTGGTTTTTTGTTTTAAGGAGTTTTAACTAACACTATCTTTGATTGATTTGTAATTGAAAAACACATTTTCTAATTTAACACTAGGAAGAAGAAAACACATGCGTAGAATTGACAATGTTAAACATGGTTAGAATTGCAAATGTTATCCAGTATTTTATTTAACATTATGATACTAGTTAACATTAAGTGCTATTTTTACATTTACTACATCCAGGAATGGCACTCCCCAATGAATGTACCGATATAATTGAAGTGTCAGATAGTGACAACTGCCCTGAAATTCCAATGGGTTCACCTCCTTCAACCAATTGGGATGGTACTTCTGCAAATGTTGTAGATCTGTCAAATGAAATCCATGTTAATTGTTTTGACAACTTGCACAAAATACAAATGATTGTTCGAAATGTACACATTGTCTAGGGCTTCGAGGTGTAAGCAATGGAAGGCACATTACAAGAGTTCCACGAAAGGTGTGACAAACTGGCCACTTTTTGTACTTTTTTAAGAGAGATGCATGCTGATGAGATGTACAAAATGGGCGGTGCTCAGTACATAAAACGTTCTTTCCAAAACTATATAGATCATGCGTGAATAGCTTTTGTTCTTCAAATGTGTATATAGTGCACTTTTGTAATGTGCTTACAAGCATACCGAACTATGACTATTGTCCTACCTTTTTGCATGAAGCTCCTACAATAAGTGTTAGTTTCCTACAATAAGTGTTATTGTCCTACCTTTTTTATCATAACTGTTATTGTCCTACCTTTTTGCATGAAGCTCCTACAATAAGTTGCCTACTATGTAAATTAGATACTATATTGGAATAAATCTATGTTATCTAATAACTATAGAAATATCTTTTTTGTACATCGATATTATATATGTGCAATAGTATTCATACTTATCTCTCATGTCTTCGCTTGTACATTTTATCACATTATATTACAGTATATGATATCGTAGACCACCTATGAAACATTCTTACATTCTCTACACATAATTGTTATTATAAATTCAAAACAAGAAATAAATAAAGTATGTTTTCCTTTTAAAAAAATTGTGTAATTAGTTTGTGAACTCTCATGAAATTTGTAACACGTATGCCAACCCTTTGTAATTAGTAATATTTGTATAAAACAATAAATGTAATACTTTCCTTTTTCATACGTCTAAATATTTCAAACCCTCGCACATTTAACATTTCAATAATTTATCAAATGTTGTATTCCAATTTCATTATAAAAAAAAAGATACACCAATTATTTACTCCAAACTTGAAACCTTTTCAATGTTAGAATATCATTTTTATTTGCATCAAAAGTGGCACTTAATTTGTAGTGATTTTTTCAAGTTCTTTGTTATCCAATTGACTTATGCTCACCACCTTTTTTACTCCTTATATCCATAGGACCAATTTTTATTCAATACTTGCAATCTTTGTGAGTACTACATACAAAGCTGCTATCTATAGGTATGTTTTCAATTCACTATCTTTGAACATCTTCATTCTTTAAATTGTATTGCATACTCTAAATGCACCTTTTAGAACTTTGTCTTTCTACAATTATACATTTATTGTGAGTTTGTAACAATTTAGACATAATAACCTCTTTTATTTATAAAGAATTCTTTAGGATACAAATCTATTAGAAATTTTCCCTTCACAATAAGTTTGACAATGCTTACAAAACCTTTTTTCCCTTACCATTTGTTCAACTTTCTTGTAATTTTACAAAAATAAATCATTCAGAAAACATAGTCTTGTACTTTTTATGAAACACCACTAGCATTTTAAAGAATTGTACAAACTTAGACTCTCTTTTCACAATTTTCCCTCTTCTATGGCCAGTATACATTACCAACATTACCAAGTTAGTATTTTTCAATTTGGGCCCAAACTTATTGCTAACAAAATTCAAATTTAAAACAACCTAATTATCATATTTCAACATGCTGGCAGGCCCATTTAGCACACTAAGTGCGAAAAAAATGATGGCAACATTGACTGCAAATGTCATTGCAAATATTCTTGCAGGCATATTTGATTCGACCCCTATTTTGCAAATTGCATCCGTTGACTCCATTCAACAGGCTTGCTTTGCACTCGTCAAATATTGTGTTGAACTTTATGATGATTTACACACACATCATGCTTTACTTCCTAGATGGTTCAACAATCTTGCCTTGGAGAAGGCTTTAGTAAAATGTTCTATTGTCCTACTTAAACAGTATAATTCGAAGATGTTCCACAAATTTACGTACGTCCACACATTCCCATAAAATTTTCCTTCTTTTTATTTTTCCTCTGCATGCTCTTACTAAATGTTTCACTTTATAAAATTGTAGGGCTATCATTCTTGAAAACTTTGAATTAATTTCAAACAATGCACCAATTGTTGGAACTCCAACTCTTCTCCAATCAAAAAGCTCCCTCCCATCAAGTATCTGTCTATCCCCATTGGGATCCTCTCAATCTACAAATGATTCATTTGAAGAAGATGGTGCGCCTTAGAGTCAAAAGAGTATATCCCCTTTTAACCCAATTCCCATAAAAATGTTAACCCCAAACCATAAGTATTGGACCATTGAGGGTCGAGCCTTGACGAAATCGTCAATCCACGAATATAAAATGTTGGACATGACGGAAAATTTTTTCGATTTGATTTCATAGACATAGCAGGCTCTGAAATTCATATTTCTTGCTTCAATGAACAAGTTGATCAATTTTACCATGCTATTAACTCTGATAGTCTTTATGTTATCTCCAACAGACGAATCAAAGTTGCAAACACAAAATATAGTAGCTCCACACATCCCTACAAAATAATTTTGCATAGCTCATCAACTGTACTTCCATCCACATCCTTGAACTCCACAATACCCACACATACTTTCCACATTAAAAGCATCCATTCATTGTCCTTTTTTTCCTATCAATTCCATTGTCGATGTCATTGGAATACTTGTAGCTATCTCCCCTGTATCAACCATTCGTAAAAGAGATGGTGCAGAGACAATTAAATGCACTGCTACAATTGTTGACATGCTAGCTTGTACCATAAATGTTACACTTTGGGGTCATCATTGCTATATTGATGGGATACAGATTTCTGATATGCCTATACAACCAAACCCTTATGTAATTTTGATTAAATCGGGATGTATTACCACGTGGTGTAGAAGAGGTCTTGACACTATTTTCCCAACTAAAGTTCTAATTAACCCAGATTTAGCAGAGACCTCGACCTTACAAACATGGTATGCAATCTACAGATATTGCCAAGCCCTTTAATTCCTTGTCAAAAAAACACCTCCCTCCAATAAAGTTTGCAAATCCTATCAATATCTCATTTCTTGTAGATAAAAGCATGCTTGAAAAGAAAAAAGTTTGCATAAAGGCATCCATTTCAAAGTTGCACCTTGACAACTTCTATTACCTTTTGTGTCCTCTATTGGTGGACAATAAAAATGTAAAAAAAAGGTTTTGCAAACTTCCCCTACTACTTTTTGTTGCCCAAAGTGCTCTAAAGATCTCCTTAAATGTGACTTCAGCTACATGATAAAAATGGACTTGAAAGATGAAAGTGGTGAACTCCTCAAAGTTATTGCATTTGAAGGTCCAACAAATTCGTTAATTGGTGTTGCCGCAGAGGATTTCCAGCTACTGCTTGCTGAACCTGATGCTACAAAAGACATATTGGACCATATTGCTGGTAGCCAATTTTACATTGATTTGAACATCCAAATGATTCCCTTTGGTGGACAATAAACACAAAGCATTGTTGTTATTGGCATTAAGCCAATTTAAATGTTGCACTTCTCTCTTCTTAGGAATATTGTAAACTCCGCCTACCCATCTATGTAAACATTTTGACCATATGAAAAAAGTTTTATTTTGTTATAAAAAAACATTATATATTCACATATACAAATTTGTTGGTACATTTTCCTTCCACTTTGTAATTTTTATAGCTTATGTTCTCCTTCATCGTCATATTGATCATGCTTATTCTCAAATTTAAATTAAAATAACATATTTAAATGAACACCTGTCCATTTTTTATAATAGCTTTATGTACATTAACATTTCTACGTTCAAATTTGTATGTACGTATCTTGAATATACTACTAATTATCTCTCACAAATCTATTTCATTGCTTTTACCATCAACATTCACTATTATGGAGGCCGAAAATGAAAGAATGCAAGAAATATGCTCTCTTCAAAATGCATTGAAGCGTAAACAATACCATGCAAGGAAAGATGAAATTAACAAACGAAGACATGAGGCCAATCAAACTCTTGTTTCTATAGCCTCAACATCTACAATATCTCCACCTCTTACTATACCCATCCTACCAAGAATTGCACCTCCCCCACAAAATATAGTTCATCTCGAGCCAGATATCGAAATGCACCCTTCACCACTTTTCCCCTAGGAGTATTTCTCTGCTAGAAATAACTTCCGAACAAAGTTAGATAGCCTGTCAAAGATGTCAACTTGTATAGTTTGCATAGAGAGATATCCAGGAATCAAAACTAAGCAAACAAATGGACTAACTACTTGTTATAGATGCACATCTGAAAAGAATGGACATTGCTTCTCAAAGTGGAACAACATGGACCCTAGTGAGCAACCTGTATGTTTACAAATTCTATCCCAAATTGAGGAAATGCTAATAGCAAGGGTTAGCCCAATACTTCAAGTTACCTATGCTAGGGGGGGCAACTAAAATACAGTGGCCACACTATCAGTTTTCCTCAAGATATATTTGCAATTGCATCCTACTTGCCTAGGCATATTAATGATCTTGATATTCTAATAGTTAACAGGGAAAATATTGGCCAACAACCATATAGCTTCCATGTGAGTAGAGGACGTGTCCACGAGGCACTTAAGTATAAAATGTGCAATGACCCATACTACAAGGATGTCCAACTAGGTGAGCTTGCATTATCCACTTTGCCAATGTGTTCAACTGATGTCTCCAACCTTATTTATGCAACATCTTCAAATCCTACAACCACAAATACAAACTTGGAGGAAACAAGTGACACCAAATGTGACCTTATTGAAGATAACTTGTTGCCAACAACATCCTTCGTGTCAAATCTCCTGCATGCACATATTGAGGTTGAAGAAGTGCACTCTTTGCTACAACTAGGTGTGGGATGACCAACACCAACCATTGCATGGCCACCCATTTCTCCATCTCCTATAAATGAATACACCACTGAAGGATTATTTTCTATGGCATTCCCCACTTTGTTTCCAAATGGAAAAGCTACGTTCAAGCAACACTGTATCAAAGAAATTAAACTACATGAATATGCTCTCCACCTCCTAAGGTACCATGATCATCGGTTTGGCCAGCACCCTTGGTTTAGGTACTTCATACTAAATATTATTATGCGCCACCATAGCCAAGCTACCTCCTCTGTATTTTTCAACAAAAAACTCGATAGTTGCCTTCCCTCAATAGTATCTGACCTGCGTCTCAGATTAAAGGACATGCCAGATGACAAACTTGCATATCAACTCATGTGATTTAGTTCTTCAATTCGTGGAACTCATCCATTTTGGACCCAATGTCGAGGGGAACTTTATGACATTATCATTCAAATTGGTTGCCCCTCACTCTTCTTCACCCTCAGTGCAACTGATACAAAATGGCCAGACTTGCATGCCATTATCCCAACCAAGCCTCCTACAAATCCTTCTATGGCTTCTAGGTGGAGGATCCAAAACACTGTACATAATCCACACCTCACCACAATCTACATGCACCACAAGTTTACTGCATTTCAAGAGGAGGTTTCGGAAAAACTTCTTGGTGCATTTGAATATTGGTATAGGTAAAATCCATTCTTTCTCGATCTTGCAAAATATACACATACTTTAATTGCTTACTAAAAAAAATATCACTTCACTTTTAACAATAAACTCTAACCTTGATAGTTTTCTAAATATCATGTTTTCATAGGTATGAATGGCAACACAGAGGATCTGCACACATCCATGGTTTTCTATGGCTCCAACAAGCTCCTAATATCAGTAGAATAGAATGGAATAACATTCAATCTCTACAAAATGCAATTGATTACATAGATAGATATGTCTCGGCTTGGAATCCACATAGCCTCCAATTGAGAAGCCAAACAATCCATCGCTCTATTCTTGATGATCCTTGCTTGATGCACTAGACATGCTTGGTCATCATGAAATTGACATACACCATGAATGTCAACAATCCAACCTCACCCCACTACAAATGCATGTTTCCACTACTTTCATAGACTCCAATTAGGAAACCTTTCAAGTGCCCCATCTTCTCCATGAACACACCCATTGTAATTTCTCTACTCAGCAACAAAGAGCATTCAATATAGTTTGGTCCCATCTAACCACACTTTCGTTGCAACCACCACTCAAGCTAATTGTCCAAGGAACTGCAGGAAATGGAAAGTCATATCTGATTAAAAAAATAAGGTTTACCCTCACGAGCTCGGCTCCAATTCACCAATCACCCTTACTACTTCTTGCACCTACAAGTGTTGCAACATTCAACATTCAAGCATCAACCATTCATTTTTCTCTTCGCATTCCAATAAAAGAAATGGCCCCCCTACAAGGGACAACACTTGCAACCTTCCAAGAAAGTATGTACTTTATTAGGTACATTTTAATTAACGAGATGAGCTTCATTGGTCCAAAGTTGTTGGAATGTATTGACATGAGACTAAGAGAAGCATTCCCAATTCACAACCACCTACCCTTTGGAGGACGTTTAATCATACTCTTTGGTGACTTAGGCCAACTACCACCAGTTAAAGATATCCCCATGTACGCTTCTACCTCCTATGGTCGCACTCTATAGCGCAGCTTCACAACTCTGGTAACTTTGACAAGAATATTTCAATAGATTGGTCATGATCCTTCCCAAATTTATTTTCGTGCACTTCTCCACAATCTGCGTAATGCAAATCCTACAGAAGAAGATTGGCAAGTTCTCATGTCACGTTCAACTTCCTTGCTCAATTCTACAAAAAACTCTGCTTTCTTGTCTTCCATGCATCTTTTTGCAACAAACGAATTGGACTTACTACACAAACGTACGTTGTTGTCTTTGGCAACACCTATTGCACTTTCCATGGCAGAGCAACTAAGGGGGTCAACATACACAAATCCAAATGAAGAACAACTTTAGGCTCAAATTTTTTTATCTATTGGCCAAGAGGTCATGTTATGTTCCAATATATGGGTTGAGACAAGACTCATGAATGATGCACTTGGTCAAGTAAAAGCTATTGTATACAATGAAGGTGAGAAACCACCTCAACTACCTTTGTATGTGGTTGTTCATTTCAAGAATTACATTGGACCACCTTGGGACCATAACAATCTGACATATGTCCCAATAACACCGCTTAGTCGGGGGCTTCGCTGTCAAATTCCACTTAAAATGGCATGGGCTTTGACAATACACAAATCACAAGGACTTATGCTCCCAAAGGCCATAGTGGACATTGGCAGCGTAGATCGGCAAGGACTAACATTTACATCTATTTCAAGAATTCCTTATCTACAAAGCCTACACATCCACCCAACCTTCTCATTCCAATGCTATGCACAAATTCAACAAAACCCATATGTTGCTCGTCGAATAAACGAAGAGTCTCGATTGCAAGGAATGTCAAATTAAAACTTCTCAATCACTTAAAGGGAATTTGAACTACTTAAGGTATGCCACTTTGTTATTTATTTCACTACCAGCAATTACTATTATTACTTTCTTATTTATTTCTCTTCTTCCTTACCTACAAAATCCTCTCATTGCTCATTTACACTATCTTCTCATTGTCTAAGACCTACTAATTGTCCTTCAAGTTATAAATATCCCTTTTGCTTACTACAAATACATTGTCGTTCAGAGACACCATATTACAATTTTACTATACCTTGGTATTCAAATGCAAACATTCTTCTAATGCAAATTAAATCCTTTCATACATCAATTGCAGAATACTCCTCTCTAAGATCTTCAGACTCCAAATATTGATTTTCTACATGATTCAAACAATTGGTTTCATCTCGATGGTTGATTCATTGTTGTTTTCCATACATTGTCCTTCCTATTCATTGCTCTAACTTTTCACATATATCTCTTGTAGTACTTCTACCAATGACTTCTTTCAAAGTGCCTCTACTTGTACTTCTTCGTCCATCATCACTAAACTGGTAAATGTTTTTTCCAGCTCCCTCCAAGGTTGTTAATTTATGTTATCTCTATAATTTGTGTGAAATTTATTTACCTTTTGGATTATTTTTCATAATACGATGACAATATTTAGCAGGAATACATAACCATGAGAAGAGATGGAGTCCTTGATCAACACTGCTCACCAGCTTCTCGGAGTCCCTGACGAAATGGAGAAACTCCTAAATATTCTGGACAACAAGACCATGGCTTCCACTCCCGTCAATATAAAAGAGCTTCCCAACTCTTATGTCTTCATAATAAATATGTCAGCCCTAAAAAACAATGACATCAAGGTATTTCAATTATCATTCTCTAAAACCCTCATTTTCTCTACATCTGGGCTATACAAAATATTCAAATTGTTCCCCCTTAAGATTAACTAAGTTGTTCTTTTGTGTTTCAGAACAACTAGGTTCAACTAGAAGATGACATTGTGCTAAAACTCAGCAGAGAGCGACATAGGAACAGACAACAGGATGTTAAATTCATCTGTATGGAACATAGTGCCGACAAAAATACCAAGCTTCCCCCTCCAGAGCCCAAGAAACCCAAGGCAATTGAAATAATAGTTGCCTAGACAACCACCTCTCCGGACTGTGTTATTTTGTTTCCAAACAATATGCATTTTATAGTATAATATAGCTACAGAGTGCTACGTACAATACTTTATGGTTCACATTTTAATGTTATGACACCTTAATTTTAGTGCTAAATTTTAAGCAATATATTTATGGCACAGTCGATTGCATCTTTTTATTTCCATTTCTGCCTTTTCTTTTTATGTCAATTCCTATATGTTTCAACCAAAATTTTGGCGTACCCAATTGCACACAAAAAAGTGCAATCGCTAGTAAGTATCCCCTATGAAATGAAGCAAACTGATTTAGTGCATCTACAGCTGAAGCCATCCCGGAGACGATTTTGAACACCCCGACCGTTCATCGTTCTTCATTTCCTTTTCTCATTAATTGCGTTTGCAACACCTACATCCGAGAGAGTTGGATACGATCTAATACGTGCCCCCTTGCGTCAATTTCAGTAGATATCCATCTCCAGCGTATCCAATATGAAGATGGTTGACCTCTAATGCTCAATCAACGGTTCATTGCGATCAATAGACCTTGGGGACGATCAAACTCATCTTGACCTTTAATTTTCCCGCGGGAGTTTTATTTAGAAATACAGCACTTCGTGCGAAATATCAAACTGCAAGTTGCATTTACGCGGCCTCTGCAAGTTGGATTTAACGTTGGTTGTACAGCAAATTCATCTTTAGTATGCAATGGCTATTGCTCGTGAAATTGTAGGGTGATGTAACTTTGAATCTACACTTTTAGGCACGCCTTTACTACTACCTGCAAGTGGGTACGTATCATCAGAAGTGTCGTGCATTTTCTTTCTAGGGTTTATGTGAGGAATATTAATGCCTTTCACTTTGCTGTAGAACAGTTTAGTGATGCAGGAGCTTTAAAAACTTAAGTTTGATTTTTTTATTTACCGTTTTTGTGGTGCTATCATTTTGGTTGCATACCCGAGTGGATAGGAGAGAATGCAGTTGGAGAAGGATTCGCCTAAGTTAGAGGGAATGTCCGACGCTGGTGTGAGTAGTTGCCAGGATGAAGGACAGTTAGGGGAAAGAAAGACCCGAACCAAAAAATGTTGTGTAGTGTGCCAGAAGTTGATGGTTTTTGGAGAAGATTAAAACATGGTGGAATAAATCTGGAAAGGGGAGTAGAGAGAACGATGGAGGTGTGTAATTGATCACAGAGCATAAAGGCCGAGGACAAGCCATGTGAGGAGGCAGCGATTACAGTTTGTGATGCGGTTTGCAAGTTGGCTTGGAGAACGAAGTATATAGATTCCTTCAGAACCTTTCACCTAGCCATTGGACTGATTAGGATGTATATGTGAGACTCTGATTTCTTGTATTGGAAAAAAAAAGAATAGCTTTGTGTTAAAAGAAACAAACAATAAAGTCTATGTTTCCCCTCGATGACTAAAGATGTGGTTCTTGTTTCTTTAATTGCTAAACTAAAGTTGATTGTTGAATAAACTTGATAAGGATTTTGTCGCCTTGACTTGTATTGGGCGCACTAAGTAATCTTCATTATTGTGTGATCTTTCATGTCGCCATTGTCTAAAGTTCAGTGTTTTGTTTGGAGAAGCGTCTTGAACGCTATCTTATATCTTGGAAGCTCGTTTCCTTTAGATTCAGTGACTTTGAAAGAGGCAAGGGTTTATCAAACTGCATTTGTTGTTTATCTTTGTTGCTCATTGTTTGAGTCGCCATCATTTAGACTCCATAATTCTCCCTGCTTGTGCAAAATGAAGGCTTTGGAACAGGGTATGGACATCTGCCAAAGCACAAAGGATGGAGGGCGTTTGTCAGATGTAGTTACAACTGCCTTGGTAGACATGTATGCAAAATGTGGAAGCAAAGACAAGGCACGCAAAGTGTTTGCCAAGATTCCTCAAAGAGATGTCTCATAGAAGGCTGCACTCTTGGTGTTAATATGCTCTACTGCTTTTGTTAGTTTGGAAGAAGCATTTTCGAGGGTTTCATTTGGTTTTTTTTGTTGTCCATGTCTTCTAGTAATGTGTACTACAGCTATTATAATACCACTGCTGAGAAATGAGCCAACCCCTTGAGAAGCTGCATATATTGCATTTCCCATACCCACTGCATATTCATTGTATATGCCTTTTATGGGGAAAAATAAAAGTTGGATATTAAACAAGCCATTTGGGTGAGTTTTGTCCGTAGTGAACCCAAAACTGAAATTTTGCATTTTTTCTAATAAAGAAAACCATCTGGGCTCACTATTTGTATATGTGCACTGGTTGTATACATTGTATATTTTTAAGCAAATCTAGAAGTGAATTTTGGATCTTGTTTGTATTTTGAAGTTTTCCATGATTGAGTGATATAAGCTAGATGTACTTAACGCGCGTGTGTAAACTAGTACTGTAAACATACTATATGGGTATGCAGCAATAGGTGTGCCCAGAAGTGCTTTATTTTTATGTTTATAGATATACTTTTTGCTTGGGTAATACTTGGAAGATAAGTTTATTGCAGTTTGTACTACAAGTTGGATCTACTTGTTGCATATATGAAGCTGTAATAAGCAAGCTGGAGATATTGATTTTTCTTTTCAAGTTTTTTCTTCTTATTTATAAATATAGTATATTGGTTGTATACACAGGGCCCCATTCCAGACACAACTGAAAGCTACCACAAAATGTATATAGAATTTGTTAAAAGTTTAAACACCCAAAGCTCGAGCTTATCAGAGAAGCAATGGCTAATAAAACCATACTACCTGAAAGACACCTATTTATTAAAGAAATCCTATCCACTACATACCATAGCTAAAATAGAGAACATCAAAACTCCTAGGACAATAATACCCTGGCTTAAAAACAAGATTATATTTCCCAGCGTGCCATACCATTTACCTGGAGGTGCAGTTTTCCAGTGTGCATATGCACATTTAAAAACCACATCACCAGATAGACACTGGGGTAATCTTCACCTCTATGGTGTTGGGCCTTCTGCATTCATTACACCATGAAATTTCAAATTTATTAGCACTTTTGTGCATCTAAGAGCTCTTGTTAATAGACCATTCCCCAAAAAGGGCATCATGGACCCACTGGTAGTGTCTTTGTGCATGTCTTGATAGAATTCTTTCAATATTTGGACATCCACTTTCAGCAGACGGATTTCCTCCTGCATCATCTTTATCTCTATCTGTGCAACATCCACTGATACTAGTATTTTCCCTTTTCTAGAAGTTTATACCTGCATGCCCATTATCACTTCCTCACTGGTTGCACTTGTAAAAAAAAAATTGAAACCAATTCCCAGTCTTCTTATTAGCTTTGGTAACTTCGTTACACTATTGTACATAATCCTTGGAGTAGTAGAATAATACTTTATGTTTTGTATTTCCTAGATACTTTGGAAGCTGAACAATTATCTGGAAGATGAATTTGAACAGTTACCTAGAAGATGAATTCAAATGGTCATCTAGAAGACAAATTTGAATAATCATTTTCATATTATTAAATATGTACATTGTATCACATTTTCAATTCTCTTCCACGATCTTGTCATGTAATTGATGGATATTGGAAGGTAGTATTCATTTCAGTTTCAGAAAATAGAGCAAATTGTTTGACAAGGGTTATAGAGTGTTGGAAAACAAGTGGTAAATAGGAATGGTAGAGTGCCCTCCTCTCTGTGATTTCTGCAGTGAGACCTGTGCACTTATCTACGCTCGAGCAGACAGTGCAAAATTGTGCAAGCAGTATAGCTATAACAGACACCATAGAATTTGGTATGTTATTCCCTTCTTGTATTACAGTGATAGAAATCTCAGGCCATGCAATTGTTTGCATGGGTTGGATATGATTGGTAGCAATGTTTTAAACAAGAGGATTAACAAAACTTTAGAGAACCATTGCCAAAACTAGTTTCTCCATTGCTTAGCACGAGGATATATTCCTGAATTTTGAAAGGCTTTTATTAGTTGTTCTATTGACATTGGAGGTCAAAGGTCACCCTCTCCCTTTGTTATAGATGTGCTAATTCTTTGTGAACTTGGAGACATTTTGACAGACCTGAAGAGGATTGTTCTTGGGATCTTTAAGTGATAGAACCTAGGAGTTGCTACCCACTCCATGAAGGGTTGGTAAAGGTGTTTTTCGCCTTTGATGATGAATTTGTCATTCTTTCTTCTACATTGGCCAAAAACTCTTGAAGCTTTTCTTCTGTGGGTATATTGTCCTTCACAAGAGAAGACCTCTTTTGGACTGTTGTGTTGTGAGATGCCTATCTTGGGAGGGTGAGCGTTGACCTTATATCTATGAAATAGGTAAGAGCAAAAGATGAGGTACCTTATTTGCTAATGGAATGAATTGAAAGATGAGACTAATCCACTAGAAGAATCTTAGTAGCCATGCATTTTTTTCATCCTTTGGTGTAATGGCTACTTATAAGGAATGTCTCTCTAGTGTATGCCAACTAGAATCTCGTTGTCCTTGCTCCCTCCATCATTGCTCCAAATTACCCTGAGTGCATCCTCAAGTATACTATTTGCAGTGCCTTGATATATGTACATGGTAACTTTGTTTTTACGTTTTGCAAATTTTGAGTGGGAGAATAAAGATTTTAGATTGAAGAGGGAATTACTTTAACTTGGGGGTGTTATAATATAGTATGGGTGCTTTTATATGGTTGCGAGTTTTTCATCAAAACCATAGTATTTTTGGAGGTCATGTTTACCTTTTTTGCACTTAAGGGGCATTAAATATTTCAAGCATTAAGTTGGTTTTTATTGCAAAAATCAAAACAAATTTTGCAAGCAAAAACAAACTCGGAATAGAAATGGGGATATATTTAACCAAATCCAAAACCTTTAACAAGAACTAATCTTTCATGGTTATTGTTGTTAATGGAAGCTTGTTTGTTGAAAGTTATCATCATTGTCATGAGACAAGGGTTTTGTTCACTATTTGGAGGATTGCTCAGTTGTTGAGGATGTATCCAGGAATCGTGCCTGATTTGGACTTGTTGTTTAATTGTAGAGATAGAACTGTTGTGCACAAGAGCTTGTACAAGAATACTGAGCCACCACCATTATTTCATTACTGTTGGAGTGAAGATACATTTGATATTGTTTTCCCAAATTGGTCTTTCTGGGTATGGTAAGTTTCAAGTTTGAATTGATCCCTCAAATGTTAAATTATGTTTGTTTAAATCATGAATTATGATTGTTAAACGTTTAAGCAACTGGATTTATTCTTAAATTATTGCGGTGATGTAAGGTGGAGTTATAAGCACAAGTTATAGGTTCTGGGGCTACGGTCTATTTTATTTTTATTTACCATATAGTTAAGAGTTCTAGGTTTCTTCACTACCACATGTTAGGTGTAAGTATAGGATTACCTTATCACAATTTTATAAGTGTAGATCTCCGTCAGCATTATCATATATTAACTTGCAGCCCTTATTACATTTTGGCCACATGTCCATAAGAATTATGGCCTGTCTTATTGCAGGGAATAGATTTTGAAACTCTATACAGCCACCGCTGCCTCAGTAACATGTATTATGTATCTCCTTGATCTACATTACTTGTTTATATACGGTTCTACAATAGAACCTCTATGATTAACTTGGTTATCAGTAATTTGTGTATATATTCCCATATTCATATACTCAAATTTGCTTATTGGTAGTGACCAAAGCTTTATAATTAAAATTATGACGGTCGAACGTCTTATGCACCGTTTCTTCTCTATAAATGATGATGAACTCTCCAAGGATGTTGGAAAGCACGGAGTTTTGGATAGGCATTTAAATGCAGGCAATGGAAGTCAGGATTAAAATTTGTTACACTTTCTTCTGTTGCACAAACCTTGTTTTTTGGCAAGAAAAGGTCAGTGCCTCCATTAACTATCAAGAAGCTACGAATTCCTTTCTACCATCCACCTATAAACTAACTAATAGAAAAGTCTTAATTATAACAATGTATTTTTTTCCTATTTATGACACAATTTCAAATTTCAACATACTGCTTACTCAACTTTAAAATTCTTATAAGATTGTTCAGCGTACCCATTGCACACAAAAGTGCAATTACATTTGGAGCTTATCATGGAGTGATCATTTGTAAGTACTCATGGATACTTGGAGACTTGGGCGAAGTTGGAGTTCTCTTGAAATTAGAGAAATTTTCTTGAGATGGTTACTCTTTGGAGGTTTTAGTAGGAAGTTTGAGGAGCCTTCACCCGAATATGGACACAATTTCATGATGGGCCTATAGAAGAGATTGTTCTTGGAGAGAGTCATGATGACTTGGTTATCCTAGAGGAGTATTCTCATTTCCCATTCTTGGTCTACTTGGTGGTTTATCATCTAAAATGTGTTCTCCCATTCTTGTTTTTATATGCATTATGTTATGTGCTTTATTTTCTCATGGGAATGAGTCTTGAGCCATGGTGATTGATTTTGGGAGACTCATTTGAGGATTTTTTAGCATGAGTTTTTAGGCTTTGTATTCTCATGGATATGGATCTTGAGCATTGGTTGTTTAGCTTTGGAGGATTCATTTGAGGAGTTTTAGCATGGTTTTCTCATTATGCATGCGAGTTTATTTATATCATCATCCATTGATGAGGAGTTTTTGTAGATATTATTGGGTTGATTTCTTGGTTTTGGGAATGGATATTTTGAGTTTGATCTTCCTTGGTTATAGAGGCTTACATCCATGTTGATATTACATGATACATATGTTCCATTTGATCTATGAGATTGATTGGTTGGGTTTTGTTGAGGCTTTTCATTTGGGGTTGTAAGGAGATCATACTTGACATAGTGTAGCACTTTGAGGTGTTGGTAGGACATGATATGATTTACAAGTTTTTTGTCTTTGTTCTATGGCTACTCCTTGGAGGTTCATGTTCATATGATTTGGAAGAGTTATGATGACATGTTATGAGAGTGTATGCAACTACTGGTGTTGCATGTGTGGATCATTATGATTGTTCTTAGTACTACATGGTTTTGATCATTTGACACACCTTGGCATGAGTGTTGATTGGTAGACTTCATATGCCTTATTTTTTTTCATATTTTACATTACCCATGTAATGGATTTCTTGGATATGTGTGTTCTTCATTAATAGGTTTGATACAAGGAGTTTATGATTGTGGTTTATGGGTTAGATATATTGTTGGCATGAGTTTGCTAATATTTTTATACCTAGGAGGTATGGATGGTTGGGTGTATTAGCATATGTTGTGAATGTTATTTCTGATCATGTGGGTTTTTTACATTTGACAACATCTTAGAGCCTTTGTTATCACTTGAATTTGATGCTTGTATTCTTGGATTGGTACATCTTCACCTTGGTTTGTTCCCTTTCTTCTATAAATGGAATTTTGGAGGATGAGAGGAGTTCTTTCTTGAGATGGGGGTCACTATCGTTTTATTGCAAATATCTTGATGGTGCATGAGAGCATGTTGGAGATTCGTGTGGTTTTATGTATGGCTATGATGATGTATTTCATTGTTTGATCCTTATTCAATGTATACAACAAGTGGGATAATGTTAGGATTTGGTGTCAGACACCATTGCATACATTGATTTAGTATAATATTATAAATTAAATAATTATTTAGTTGTTGTACATCTAAGAGATGTGGTTAGCCACACTAGGTAATTATTTGGGGCCACTTGTAAAGTTGTATTGTTTAATATTGGGTTAATTATTTTGTGTGGGAGACATAGGAATTATTTAATATCTGAGGAAAGATATTTAATAATGTGCAAACTTAGTACACAATATTAAATGAGGGATCAATGGTTTTGTATTCTCATGGTTTTGAGGCACATGGTTTTGTATTATCACTTGACTGTATTCATGTGAGCTTGTGTCTATAAAAGTAAACTAATGTTTAGTGGTTAAGGTTGGCTAGGTGAGTGGGTTGTCATAGTATTGAGTCTTCTTTTGAGAAGTGCATATGTGAACATTGAATGAGATGTGTGGATTCATGCTTGGAAACTTGGAGGATGTGTATGAGAGACTTGATGTTTCAAAATTATTCATTGTAACTTTGTAAGTACATGTATTATTTTATTATTGAATAATAGATGAAGTATGGATGCTTTTGGAGGTTGGGTTTTTCCCTCTTGAGGGTTTTCCTAGGGTATAGATTGTTTTATCTTGTGGCTTGTTTATTCGATCTTTACATATAGTTATTTTGTAAGATTACATGCATGTTTTTCTCTCATGGGGTTATGTAGGAAATGGATTTAACATTATGGGTATTATACATTTATTTCCTAACAATTTGTGCCCCACTACATCTAATTGAAATCTACAAGTTATCTATATGTTATAATATAATTCAATAAGTTTAAGATATTTATAGAATAAAAAATGATTTATTTTATCATTATGAGAAAATGTGAATCCCTGCACATTTAATCACATTTTTTTCTTGAATGACATGAAATCCATTATTAATACCCAATGAATAACTAATTAACATATTATACAAAATAACTAAGTACTTGGATTTAAAATGATTGTCTTTCCTTTTGTTCCCACTCATGCCCTTTCTACTCTTACCATTTTTGCCCCTAGTTCATATCCTACTGTTGACCCTAGGTCATGCTCTAATTCATCTACCGATATTGGTTTGACTGTTATGGATCCTATATAACATGACTTCCCTCCTTTGGTGCATGTGGTTTCTACTCATGTGGTATCTAGTGTGGCACATCCAAGAATTTTTGCTTGCTCCTCCTCTCTTGTGCTTGGCATGAAATGTTCTTATGTGAAAGCTACTCGGTATGGTTTTCCTAAAGGAGGCTCTTGCCTTCCATCGGGATCTAATCACCCTTCCCAGCAGGGGAAATCCTTGCATTTTTCTTCTTCTTCTATTGTTATATGTGGTCAAGAGATTTTAGATAATGAAGAACATTTTAAACATCATGATCTCATCTATAGATTCAATGGTTTTTGGCCTTCTCTCCTAAATTTAAACAAATGGGTTCCTAGATGCTTAGAGATCCCTCATTGAGGGAAAGATTGAACTATATCCTTATGCTTAAGGCCTTTTTGTAACCTCCTTCTAGTTGAGTGTTAATACCTGACACAAGTTCTAGAGAGTTGGGTTTGGTTGTGGGGAAAGCACTCCCTATCTCTCAAACCTTGGTTTCTATCCTTCAACCCTCTTACATAATCCTTAGTTATTTTTCCTATTTGGGTCAGACTTCCCAATATTCCTCTTCAATTTTAGGAATTTTATTGTTTTGAACCTATTGACAATGATCTTGGTCATTTTTTACAAGAAGATGCTACGTTGGTCAACTATGGTCATACTACTTATGCTCATATTCTTGTGGAAATTGACACCTCTAAGGATCTAGCTGGGTATATTGCCCTAATTTTTGGGGATAAACTATGGACTTAGACACTCAACTATGAGGGTCTTTCATTTCACTATAGAATATGCTTTGCTATTGGACACTTGGCTTCAAATTGTTTTAGCTCTTGCTACAAGAAAGGTGAGGTGACATGTGAGTATTTGATGGTTAGGGATTTTATTGACTCTAAGGATGAGGTGTTGGAGGAGGACTTGTCCCCAAGGGCTAAGTTGAATTATGAGACTCTTGATGGGTTATCTTTTATGGGCCCTTTCGTCATTCCACCTTTGGAGTCTTCATTGCCACTTGGATTGACTCTAGGGATCATTTTTGTGGATGCTAAACAATAAAGTTGACAACTCCTATTTCATCACATTTGGGGGCAATAGAGTATATCCCTCCCCTCTCCCCTCGATCTAATTCATTGGAGGATGATATTTTATGGAATGTTGTACAAAGAAGGAAATGTGGTCATCCTAAAAAACATTTTTGCTTCCCACACGCAAGTTTTGGGTGGCCGAAGTGTTAGGAAGGGTTCAAGGGTGGCATAGTTGCCCATCCTTGTTTGTTTTGTTGGAATTTTGGGTTCAATTATATATGTATTGTTGACTATGCTTCAATTATATATGTATTGTTGACTATGCTTGGTGTGTGAAAATATGGTTTTTGTTTTGCGGTAGCCTATCTTTTTTTACTTTTTTTTGTTGTTCTCTAGTTGTGTGTTAGATGTCTCGTGTTATATATGATTTTGAGGCCCTTCAAAACCCATTTTTCCCTTAATCAAAAACATATTATACAAAACCAATAAATGAATTTAGAATTAAAATACGTATTACAATAAGGTTGTAAAAATATTTCCACTAAACATTATTTATACTTGAAGTTACAATTGAACTATATATTGTCTACATTCAATGTTTTGAATTTGAATTTGACTAATAAATACCTTACAATAACCAATATATTAAAATAAATCTTAATCACATGTATGCACTTCTCCAATGACTTAATACAATTTTGATCTCTAACATATAATTGTACTACTTTTAAAATCATACATTATATTTTTAACATGCTTCCATATTTCCATAATTTTCCATCTTTTCATATGGACCAAACATCCAACATAATTTCCTTTTGCCTAAACCACATGAATATACTACACCAAAGGACCCCTCCTATTGATCTATGGCCTTAGCCTAACCCCACTTCTAGGCATGGAGTAGCATGCAAGAAAATATGGCCTCAATAGTTTTATACCAAAAACTTTA